>JAJLXP010000091.1:0-54539 GCA_030674255.1 Hansenula queroliae | reverse complement strand
TTTCACAGAGAGGTGGGACGATGAGATGAGTTTAACAATGGAAAGAAGCAAGTCTGGAGATACTATATCACGCTGTGAAACTCCAAGAATACCAATCAACTTGGGAATGGTTTCAAGTCACATTAACCTAGAAGACCATATTTAAGTAAATCGCGAATCTATATTAGAACCTATAATACAGGCAACTTTTTCCTCAAAAAAAAAAAAAAAACCCCCGGACCCTTTAAAACAATTAAAGATGAATTATTCGATATCTAGTTCAAACTGATCGTATGTTTGGAGTCGACACTTAGGCAAGCTCGAAACAAATCTTTAGGGCTACGCCGCTACACCCCCAATCGAGCTGAACTCTTTGTCTTAAACAACGCACAAACTTCTTGCAATGTTGTCTACCGAAATTTTAAATCTCAATCTGGTGGTACGGTGGTAATTATCTGAACCCTGATCTTCGATCCCAATCGAAATTGCCTTACCAGTCCAACACTGTACACTGGACAGCTAGCAGTACGCTTCAAGATCCTGGACGACAATGGGAAGGGCTAGTCTTCGTTTGCCCCAACTTGTTGTCGTCTTTCTTTCTGCCTATGACTTGAAAATAAGCAGCCTTTTCGTTTCGCGCCTCCTTCATTTCCACCAAAAAATAATTGATGCTTGAAGCAGCACATAGACAATCATGGCCCCACAAGTTCAACAAAGTGCCCTCTACTCATTTGCAAGCCAATCGTAATGAGGCTGTCCATTGTTGCTGTTATCGAATTCTGCAGCATCACTCTCTTCCAAACAATGAGAAGGCTGAAGGGATATATTGATCAGAATATCATGATGTAAAAGCCCAGAGAATGGCGAGGTCATACAAGGTGCTCTATTACAAGATGTCTAATTTGAGGAGCAGTACATTCGTCAATGATAAGTTGATATCTACTACCGTCTACCTACTCTTCAGGGTCCAGAAATACGACCCAAAATCAATGCAGAAAATTATCTGATTCAAATTTCTACGTCAGTTCAAACAGAGACACGTTAGAACATACATACTACTGCATGCTGGAGCTGATATTTTTTAGGCTATTATCGTTAATGCACTTTCCAACGATTTATAAATACTGCATATGCTCATTTTTTAAATGTTGAAGCTATCAGAGGCCCCATACAAATAGAAAACTATCAATAGACTGCAATAGAAAGCTTATGAGGACATCGTCTATCTCAACAGCTTTCCTTTGGATACTCCTCCAGTTAGGGCTAACATTGGCCCAGGCAACTTCATCATCTTCATCAGAATCACAATCAGCGGGCACCTCTTTGGCAACAAGTGTTCCATATATGATAGGGTATTTCATAGATGAAGACCCTTACTGGGAGATCTATATTCCTGGATCGCTCACTTGGGAAACTTTTTCTGTCGATTCCATAAATGATTTTACAAACTACACAGTGTCAAGTGTGACTGTTGGTGTTTTAACGGGAGGAACTGAATATGAAGCATCTGAAACTCAAGCCACAGTTGAAGACAACGTTTTTTACTACGACTACCTCTCCACGATTGGAACTAATGATGTTCTTCTTACACGTATATTCACCAATCATAATTCCGGTACCATGAGATTTATTTTGGAGGCACAGGTTGTTCTCATGGACTCTAGTCCGACAACAACGACAGAAGAGGAAACAGTCCCCTCGGGAACGGTCGAAGCCAAGAAAAAGAGAGCCAATACCACTTATCTTGTGAGTAACACATTAGAGTTGACAACATCTTCAAGTTCAGACTCAAACACCAGCGCTTCCAGTTCAGTAACAACATCTTCTTCTTCTTCGTTGGAAACTTCAAGCTCTTCGTTGTCGTCATCCGAGAGCTCCATTTCCAGCTCATCGTCAGAAAGCTCGATCATTAGATCATCCTCTTCGGAATCGCCAAGTTCATTTTCAAGTTCAGCTTCTTCTATTGCCAGCCTATCATCCGAGAGCTCCATTACTAGCTCATCTATTGAAAGCATCTCGGTTCCATCCTCTCCCCAATCAACCAATTCTTCAGAAATTTCCAGTCTTAGCTCATTTGAAACCTCCGCCTCAAGTTCCCCTCATTTTTTAAGCTCAGGTTCGTCTGAAAATCCTAACTCTAGCTCTTTCTCATCTGAAACCTCAAGTGGAAGCTCTAGCTCATCTGAGAGTCCATTATCCAGCTTTTCTGAAAGCTCAAGTTTATTTCAAAGATCTAGCCCACCTGAGACATCGAGTTCCAGCTCGAGCACATCTGAAAATTTAGGTTCGTCTGAAAGTACAAGCTACTCTGAAAATGCAAGCCCCTTTGAAAGTTCAACCTCAAGTTTCCTTCAAAGTTCAACCTACTCTGAAAGCTCTAGCTCGTCTGAAAGTTTAAGCTACTTTGAAAGCTCAAGTTCATCGAAAAGATCATCCTCAAGCTCCCTTGGAAGCTCAAGCTACTTTGAAAGCTCAAGCTACTCTCAAAGCTCTAGCTCGCCTGAAACTTCTAGCCCAAGCCCATCTGAAAACTCCAGTTCTTCTGAAACTTCAAGCTCGTCTGATAGTTTAAGTTCATTTGAAAGCTCCAGCTCATCTGAAACCTCAAATAATTCCAGCTTTCTTGAAAGTTCAACCGAAAGCTCTGGCTCTGGCTCTAGCTCAGGTTCTAGCTCCCTCGAAAGTACAAGCTCCTCTGGAAGTTCAAGTTCAAGCTCCTTTGAAAGTGCAAGCTCGTCTGAAACATCAAGCTCTAGCTCCTTTGAGGCTTCAAGCTCTAGCTCTAGCTCCTCCGAAGTCTTAAGCTCATTTGGAGTCTCGAGCTCAAGCTCCTCTGATAGTTCAAGCTCATCTTCTGTAATTCCAAGATCATCCGAAAAATCAAGCTCCAGCTCATCTGAAAGTTCATCTGAACGCCACAGCCTGTCTGAAACCCCAATCAATTCCAGCTCCAACTCCCCTGAAAGTTTAGCTGAAAGCTCTAGCTCAGGGTCGAGCTTCTCTGCAAATGCAAGCTCCTCTGAAAGTTCAAGTTCAAGTTCCTTTGGAAATGCAAGTGCAAGGTCATCTGGAAGCTCCAGCTCATCAGAAAGTTCCAGCTTCTTTAAAACTTCAAGCTCTAGCTCTGGTTTCCCTGAAGTTACAAGCTCATCTGAGACTCCAGGCTCAAGTCCATCTGGAAGCTTTAGCTCATCGGAGGTTTCCAGCTCATCTGAAAGCCCAGCCTCTATTTCATTAGAATCACCAAGCTCCATCTCCTTCAAATCCTCCAGTGGTAGTGTGTTATTAACCGATTTAAGCTCATCATTGGGGTCATTTACAACCGAACTCCCAATTTATGCTTCTAGATCCGAAGCAGTGTCCTCAGATGCTCCTACCATGTCCTCTTCCACCACGGTGAGTTCTGCAGCTTCCTCTACAAATCAGGCCTATCCTCAATCACCAGCGAGCTCTGTTGTGTCTTCTTCAAGCTCCATATTCTCTGGCTACTTCAATTCATCGAGCAGTTTAGTGAGCACTTTTGTGGTCCCATCATCTTCTGCTAGCGATGTTATCTCGTCTTCGTCTGGCGATTGGATTTTTGGAACATCGTCGAGCTCTTCCGACGTCTTCTCCCCAAGCACTATTTCTTCTTCAAGTTCAGATGATTTGAGAAGCACTTCTACTAGTTTATCGTCTTCGGAGACAAGTTCTACAAGTGGGGAGTCATCTGCTTCTATTAACACTCTAGGCCCAGATGGAAATGTGGTTACAGAAGGATATTCGTCTCAACAATCATCTAGTGAAGGGTCTTCTGCATCAATCACCTCTTTGTTGATTAGTTCTTCGGTAACTGACCTATCTTCATCCTCTTCAGTGACTGAGAGCCCAGCGGGTTCGTCCGTCTCTTCAAGCTCAGGTTCAGCTACAAAAAGTTCTAGCATATCTAGTAGCTCAAGCTTTTTCATGTCGAGCTCAAGCGAACCGGGATCCTTGACTGCCTCTTCTCAAATCTCATCGGAAGTCTCTTCTGTGGCATCTTTTTCAGCAAGTGATATTTCATCTTCTGCCAGCTCCTGCTCACAATCGAGCGACTTCAACACTAATACTTCTGACCCAGGTGATGGAATTGGATTTTTGGGCTCCTCTTCAAGCATTTCATCTTCATCCACATCCAGTGCTCCCAGTGGCCAGTCCTCATCAGCAAGTGCTTCCTCATCTGTCGTTACGAGTATCTCTTCAGATGTCTCTAGTTCAAATGTTGTTTCAAGCTCTTCACCTGCTAGCTTTAACGTTGTTAGTTCTTCAAGTGTTTCATCTACGTCTCCATGGTCGACAACGGACGTTTCGAGTTTGGTTTCCTCTTCGGCCAGTTTATCCTTGTCATCTAGCGAGTTGAACTCTAACACCATCGGGCCACCTGACGGAGACGAAGTCTTGGGCTTTTCATCAAGTGTTTCAAGTTCCCAGTCCTCGTCTGCTATTTCTAACACTTTTTCACCTGTCTCTAGTTCAAGTGGTGGCACTAGCTCATCATCAAGCTCTGATTTTGCTAGTTCCTCGAGTGCTTTGTCTTCTTCATCAGAAAATCCATCTTCATTATCAAGAGGCCCATCTTCTTCAAGTGAAATATCATCTGCTAGTTCAGTGGCCTCCGCAACTACAGCCTCTTCATCCTTGCTATTTTCCATATCCTCCTCCTCACCTTTCTCTTCGAGTGCAAGCTCATCAGTATCATTTGCTACAGACACAGCATCACCATGGATCGAAGGTGCTCTTGTCAATGGCCAACCAGACTGGCAAGTTCATTTACCAGGTGTTTTGGGTCCATGGACTAAAGCCGAATTACTTGCTACTACCGATGGTTTGAATTACACATACAAGAGTCTAGCTCTCTCTGTTGCTGATGTGACTGTTCCACCTGTGATCTATGATGTCCAAGATCTAACTTTTGATATTTCTTATGAAAGTGTCATTGAGATTGATGGAGAGATGATCTTACATGTCTACAACAACGGTGTCCCAGGAAGACAATATATCTTAAATGTTGATGTTGTTATCACAAGAGATGATAATAGAAGATTTGTAAAGAGAGAAGTGAAGACCTTCAGACTATCCAATACTTTAGAAGGGGTTTTGTCATCTTCAGCAAGTGTCTCTTCGTCTACAGTCAGTATAAGCCCATCGTCTAACTTAGCAATTGAAACCAGCTCAACTGAACTATCCAGTGCTGATGTTAGCTCATTTGAACAACAGAGCTCTTCATCTGCATTTAGGGAAACCACTTCAAGCCCTGCGTCGACTTCAAACTCCTCTACATTCTCTTCAGCATCTACCACTATTCCAAGCTCCTCCTCTGATGTTGTCGCTTCAAACTCAGACGTCTCCTTCAATGCTTCTGGAAACAATTCTTCAACCATCACCCTAACGGAAGCTACCGCTATTGGAACTTCTACTCGCACAAATGACGACCGAAGCACTACGGTTATAACAATTGTATCATGCTCAGATTATGGGTGTGCAGAAAGACTACTTACCACCAGGGTTACTGTCATGACTGCAACTATTGAAGGATCTGTGACAGAATACACTACATACTGCCCATTGACATCCGATGGTGCATCTACTACTACCGCATACTCTCAACCAAGCGCAACTGTTGTTACAGTGACATCATGTTCTGGGGACAAGTGCTCAGCTATTCCAGTCACCACTGGTGTTACTGTCGTGACAGAAACTAGAGAGGGCACTGTCACTGAATATACCACATACTGTCCACTTACAACAGCCACTAGTGTTGTCACAACCAATGGTGATCAAGCAAGTGCCACTGTTATCACAGTTACATCCTGCTTTGAAGACAAATGTTCCACTGTTGCTGTCACCACTGGTATCACAACTATCACTGAAACTAGAGACGGTACAGTTACACAGTATACAACTTATTGTCCATTGACCACTTCGACAAGTGCTCCTACTGATGGCTCTGCTCCAAAAGAAGTTGTAACAGAAACTAGTACTATTACTAAGGATGGTACAACTCAGACATACGAAATTACCAAGACAATTACTCCTTCGACCTATGTGTTTACCACTACTTCTACCGATGCGAATGGATCAGTTGTCACTTCCATCATCACAAGACCAAACAACCCATCAGCTGGATACACAACCATTTACACTGATGCCAACGGCTCCATAACATCTGGTATTGTTAGCAAAGCTACGTCAACAGCTGCTGATGGATCTGTCACCACTCATGATGTTACTGTCTCAGTTCCAACCGCTCATGTGTACACAACTACATACACTGATGCGAATGGCTCAACACGTACTGATGTTGTTTCAACTGCATCTGGTATCAATTCAGATGCAGCAAAGAGTGAACGAACCATAGTCTACACAACAGCCGATAGTGTTGTTACAACTGGTGTATTGACCACGGCTCTCAAGACAGATGCTGAAGGTTCAGTCACCACAATTGTCAGCAGTGCACCAATTCCAACTTCATCAAGACTCACTATCTTCACTGATGATCAAAGTTCAGTTATTAATAGTACTCCTGCTGTTTCCACCGTGTCACCATCAGATGGAACAACAGTGGCACAACCTGGTTTGCAAGGTGTTGCTTCTTCAGCTAACGGTGCTTCTGACACTGCCATTACAACCACATTTGTTAATTCTAATGGAATTACCACAACCAAAGTCAACGTGATTGTTGTTTCTACTATAACCGATGCTAACGGATCTTTGACCAGAAAAACTTATACCCAAGACGCTCAGTCAACTTCTCCCCAAGCTGGTGCTACAAGTATTGGAGGTTCTACAGTTGCCACTTCAGTCTATGGTAGTCCAGCTGGTGCCACTGGTACACTTTCGACATTTGAAGGCGGTGCCTCTAATTTAAGTACCAGCCTTTTCACGATTTTGTCCACTTTACTATTCTTAATGATCTGAAATCAATTTTTGTTATATTTATTTGTTTCACCCTGTTTGTATATAATTGATATAATATTATTGATGTACGTTTGTAGCAAGAATGTCATGTTGTATATAAAATATATCCCAACTGAAGCTATACACCGCAACTTAGATCAAAACCTGGATATTGGTTTCCGCAGGAGAGTGAGCATAATAGACTCAGCTAAGGAACCTAAATTTCACACATGTCGATTCCTCTTGAGCTTGCAGAGCCTCCAAGATATTGCTTTCACCCGGGCCTCCCGTATATAGTCGACTAACTAACCAGGGCCGTCCCCGATCCTGAGAGTAATCCCTGTAAATGTTCTTGTCAAAATACGCGAGATCTCGAAGCGATCACAACGATCACAGCGATAGGTATTAAACGAGATTTGACATATATTATAAGGATATGTACTCCAAGAGACCTATGAGCGTATACACTGGACACTGGGTAGTGTTTAACCCTTTCGACTCATTGAGTCTTGACTCGATGACAAGAGACAGGGATTATTAGAGTGAAGTTTGGAGAACATAAACTCGCATTCTTCTCACCAAAACACCCGAACATCTCCAACGTACAACCATGCTTAAACTTTGGAAGCTGCCAACTTGTCAGATGACTGGGCAGTTCTGAACTTGTGAAGCCATAGATACAGTGGCAAGCTCGTTGACCAACGTTGAAAGCACAAACATGAAGTACCTTGAGGTCGATATTTTAGTGCAGCGCATACAATAAGTGCTGATGCTGCTATTGAATCTCAGGGGACAGGATCGATCTGAAAAAAGTTGGTGATTCAAGATCTTCGACGATGGAATCGACTCTGTTCAATTAATGCATGGACTGTCAACTTTTGAAGAGCATCTTGCTTGTAATTTACAGTCAAGTTTTCTTTCAGAACGTGGATCAGATGCATAGAAGAGTACTGGAGAAGCCTGAATGAATCTGTAATAGACAATGGATGGGACAAAATGTACCTATACAGAAGAGTCCAGAGTGCTCCAGGGCCTCTAAATTGCACCTTTCAATCAATTTGGCTTAAAATATTTCCACTACTATTCATTTCTGAAACGGGCCAAACAAATTTGCCCTTGCATGATATTTCAGTTAAACTTTCTCATGTTCGTTTCACAGCCAAGTTCTGATCATACTATACTCATGCTGAACTCTGAGGTTCCAATTACCGAAGCTCGATACTGCACAACAATAGGCTCATACGAGCTGTTAATAACGTGCAGCATGATTCATCTACTAAGCCTTAAATACCGTTATCTACCTACCAATGTACTAACCCCCAATATCAAGCATTTAAATACAGCAGCAGAGATCCAATTTTCTAGCAAGTGATAAACCCATTTTCGGCATTACCAACTCACGTACAATAGACCCTTCATGCGGTTATCATCGATCTCAACGTTACTTCTTTGGTTATTCATCCAGACAGGGCTAACACTGGCCCAGGATGTCGATGTGTCATCTGCTTCATCACCATCACCATCATCATCATCATCAGAAGCATCGGAAACCACATCAATAATTGAACCATCCATTACAGGGTATTTCATTGACGAAGAGCCGTACTGGGAAATACGTACTCCTGGCTCAATGGAATGGGAATCGATTGTTATCTATTCGACATATGAGTTTACAAACTTTACATTAACAAATGTGACTGTTGGTAATTTAGTCGGAGGAACCGAATATGAACCACTTGGAATTGCACCTGAGATAGATGAATCCATCTATTTTTTCTACCAGTACGATTCTCCAATTGAAACTGCAGATATGCTTCTTACGCGTATATTTACCAATCCTACTCCCGGTACGACGGTGTTCATTATGGAGGCAGAAGTTCATATTAGGCGCCCAATTGATCCAACAACAGTCATACCGATACCCACCAAGAAGAAAAGGGATGAGACGGTTTATCCTGTGAGTTACACATTAGAACTGACAACAAGCACCAGCTCTTCAAGCTCAGAATCAAGTACTATCGGTACTAGCTCTTCTGCTTCTGTGACATCATCATCTGTCTCTGTGGAAAGCACAAGCTCTTTGCTGTCATCATTTGAAAGCTCTGCTGTAAGGTCATCTTCTGAAAGCTCGGACTTCATTAGTGAAAGCTCTAGCACTAGCACATTTGAAGCATCAAGCTCCAGTGCTAGTTTGGCCATCTCCACCTCAAGTTTAGAATCTTCGGCTATCTCCTCATCAACAAGTGAACCATCCATTACCGGTGAGCCATCCATTACAGGGTTCTTTAAAGGTGAAGACCCTTACTGGGAAATCCGTGTTCCAGGCTCCCTCACATGGGCAGAGATTTTCATTTACTCGATCTATGACACTGCAAACTACACACTGACAAATGCGACAGCCGGTAATTTAGTTGGAGGAACCGAGTATGAAGTACTCGAAATTCAGCCAGAGGTGTATGAAGATTTTAGATTCACGTTCGATACAGTTACAACTATTGGGACGGAAGATATACTACTTACGCGTATATTTGCCAAACGTGATACCGGTACGACACTGTTTATTATGGAGGCTGAAATTGTTCTTTCTGACACAAGTTATGATGACGAACCAATAACAACAACAGCAACACAAGTTCTCGAGGCTAAAAGGAAGAGAGATGACACCACCTATGTGGTGCGTCATACACTAGAGCTAACAACAGCTTCAAGTTTCTCAAGCTCAGAGTTAAGTGCCACAAGTGCTAGCTCTTTGGCTTCTGTGACATCATCATCTGTTTCCGTGGACAGTTCAAGCTATTTGTTGTCATCGGAAAGCTTGTTCATCAGCTCATCTTCGGAAAGTTCAATAATTAGCTCATCTGCAGAAAGCTCGGTCATCAGTAGTGAAACTTCTACCACTACCACTTCTGAAATACCAAGCTCCAGTGAATCTGAAGCATCGGAAGCATCCGAGGCTCCAAGCTCCAACGCATCTGAAGGCTCCAGTGCTAGTTCGGCCATCTCTACATCAAGTTTAGAATCTTCGGGTATCTCTTCATCAACAAGTGAACCATCCATTACTGGTGAGCCATCCATTACAGGGTACTTTAAAGGTGAAGACCCTTACTGGGAAATCCGTGTTCCAGGCTCCCTCACATGGGCAGAGATTTTCATTTACTCGATCTATGACACTGCAAACTACACACTGACAAATGTGACAGCCGGTGATTTAGTTGGAGGGACCGAGTATGAAATACTCGAAGTTCAGCCAGAGGTGTATGAAGACTTTAGATTCACGTTCGATACGGTTACAACTATCGGAACGGAAGATATACTACTTACGCGTATATTTGCCAAACGTGATATCGGTACGACGCTGTTCATTATGGAGGCTGAAATTGTTCTTGCTGACACAAGTTATGATGATGAACCAACAACAACAACAGCAACACAAGTTCTTGAGGCTAAAAAGAAGAGAGATGACACTACCTTTGTGGTGCGTCATACACTAGAGCTAACAACAGCTTCCAGTTTTTCGAGCTCAGAGTCAAGTGCCACAAGTGCTAGCTCTTCTGCTTCTGCGACATCATCATCTATCTCTGTGGATAGTTCAAGCTCTTTGTTGTCATCGGAAAGCTTGTTCATCAGCTCATCTTCGGAAAGTTCAAAGATTAGCTCATCCCCAGAAAGCTCGGTCATCAGTAGTGAAACTTCTAGCACTACCACTTCTGAAATACCAAGCTCCGACGCATCTGAAGGCTCCAGTGCTGATTTCTCTACCTCAAGTCAAGAATCTTCGGGTATCTCTACATCAACAAGTGAACCATCCATTACCGGTGAACCATCCATTTTAGGGTATTTCAAAGGTGAAGACCCTTACTGGGAAATCCGTGTTCCAGGCTCTCTCACATGGGCTGAAATTTTCATTTACTCGATCTATGACACTGCAAACTACACACTGACAAATGTTACAGCTGGTAATCTAGTTGGAGGAACCGAATATGAAGTACTCGAAATCCAGCCAGAGGTGTATGAAGACTTTAGATTCACGTTCGATACAGTTACAACTATTGGAACGGAAGATATACTGCTTACGCGTGTATTTGCCAAACGTGATACCGGTACGACGCTGTTCATTATGGAGGCTGAAATTGTTCTTTCTGACACAAGTTATGATGACGAACCAACAACAACAACAGCAACACAAGTTCTTGAGGCTAAAAAGAAGAGAGATGAGACTACCTTTGTGGTGCGTCATACACTAGAGCTAACAACTGCTTCCAGTTTTTCGAGCTCAGAGTCAAGTGCCACAAGTGCTAGCTCTTCTGCTTCTGTGACATCATCATCTGTCTCTGTGGAAAGTTCAAGCTCTTTGTTGCTATCATCTGAAAGCTCTGTCTTCAGCTCCTCTTCGGAAAGTTCCATAATCAGTTCATCCCCAGAAAGCTTGATCATCAGCTCATCCTCCTCGGTAACGTCAAGCTCATCCTCCTCGGCAACGTCAAGCTCTTCTTCTAGCTTATCTTCTTCTATCACCAGTATATCACTTGAGAGCTCCATTGCGAGCTCATCTTCTGAAAGCACCCCAAGTCCATCTTCCGCCTCCTCCTCATCATCTTCCTCGCTATCAACAGTCTTTTCAGAGCCCTCGAGCTCTAGCTCATTTGAAAGCTCAAACTCAAGCTCTAGCTCCAGCTATAGCTCATCTGAAAGTGCAAGCTCCTCTGAAAGCTCATTTGAAAGTGAAAGTTCGACAGAGAGTTCAAGCTACCGTTCAAGCTCCCGTTCAAGCACTAGCTCTGCTGAAAGTTCATATGGAAGTTCATCTCAGAGATTGTCTGCTTGGATCTCAAGTTTTAGCTCCACTTCATCTGAAAACTTTGGGTCATTTGAGATTTCAATACCCTCTGAAACTGCTGACCCTAGCTCCTTTTCATCTGTGACTTCAAGCTCTATTTCACATGAGACTTCCAGCTCATTCAAAAGTCTAAGTCCAAGCTCTAGCGCATCCGACAGCTCAATCAACAACCGCAGCTCATCTGAGAGCTCTAGCTATACTCTTACTTCATCTGATGGCTATCACTCGTTTGCTATTTTAAGCTCCAGCTCAATTGGAAGCTCCAGCTCAGGTTTGTTTGAGAGTTCTAACCCATCCGAGGTTTCAAGTTTCAACTCAGGCCCTGGACCAAGTACCAGCACAGGCTCCTTTGAAAGTTCTAGCCCATCTGAAGGCTTGTACTCGCTTGAAAGCTCCACCTCAAAATTCAGCTCAAGCTCAATTTCATCTGAAAACTCACGCTCCTCTGAAACTTCAAGCTCTCATGCTGGTCCATTCGAAGACTCAAGTACAAGCTCATCTGAAGCTTTAAGCTCCTCTGATGTCTCAAGTTCCAACTCCATCTCATCCGGAAATTCCATCTCAAGCTCTTCTAAAATCTCAAACTCAAAAGTAAGCTCATCAGAGGCTCCAAGCTTTAGCTCATCCGAAAATCTAAGCTACTCTCACAAGTCAGGTTCTAGCTCTACTTCATCTGAAAGCTCCACCTTTTTCGAGCTTTCAAGCTCATCTGAAACCACCAGCGTTGCTTCATCTGAACCCTCAAGCTCAAGCTCAAGCTCAAGTTCACCTGAGAACCCAAACTCAAGCTCCGAATCATCTAATAACTCCTCCTTAGAGAGCTCAAGCTCAATTTCGAGCTCCTCTGGAATTTTAGGCTCATCTGAAACATCAACGTTAATCTCGAGCTCAAGCTCAAGCTTTATTTCATCCGGGCGCTTAAATGCTTCAACTTCTTCTGCGACTTCAAGTTCTAGCTCTTTCTCATCCGAAACTCTAAGCCCATCTGAAAGCTCCAGCTCGTCTGAATTTTCAAACACCATCTTCAGCTCATCTGGAAGTGCAAGCTCAAGTGCAAGCTCCTTCGACAGCATCAGCTCATTTGAAAGCTCAACTTCCTCTGAAGCTCCAAGCTCCATGTCAAGCTCACCTGGAAGCGCCAGTATCTTTGAAAGCACTGCTTCTTCTGGAAGCGCTAGTTTTCCTGAAAGCCCTAGCTCAAGCTCAAGTTCTAGTTTCTCTGAAAGCTTAAGCTCAAGCTTCATATCATTTGAAAGTGCAAGCTCTTCGAAAAGCTCAAGTTCATTTCAAATCTCAAGTGCAAGTTCTGGCTCAACTGAAATATCAAGTTCATCTGAAAGCTCTAGATATAGCTCTGTTTCGCCTGCAAGTTCAAGCTCGCTAGGAAGTTCAACCTTAAGCTCATCAAACAGCTCACCGGAAAGCTCTAGCTCCATTGAAAGCTCCTCTGAAAGTTTATTTAAAACTGCAAGCTCCTTTGAAAGCTCAAGCTCATCTGAAACCACCAGCTCGTCTAAAGGCTCATTTGATGGCTCCAGCTCAATCACAAGTTCATCTGAGAGTGAAAATTTATCTGGGAGCACAAGCTTCTCTAAAAGGTCAAGATCCAGCGCTAGTTCATTTCAAGACTCGAGCACTAGCTCCTCTGAGACACCAACCTACAGCTCATCTAAATATTCTAGTGCCTCTGAGATCTCAAGCTCTACTTCAAGCTCATCTAAAAATTCGAGCTCTAGCTTCAGCTCCTCCGAAGCTATAAGCTCCAGCTCTTCTGCAGCCTCAAGCTCCAGCTCCACCTCATCTGAAATTCTAAGCTCAAGCTCTTCTGAAGTTTCAGGTTCAAGCTCATCTGAAAGCTCTAGCTCTCCTGAAAGTCCAAGCTCATCTACAAGCTCAAGTGCATATGAAACCTCAAGTTCGTCTGAAGGCTCATTTGAAAGCTCCAGCTCTGGTTCATCTGAAGACTCAAGCTCCATATCTGAATATTCCATCTCCATTAAAGTCTCAAGCTCTACTTCAAGCTCATTTAAAATTTCCAGCTTCAGCTCAAGCGCAATTGATAGTTCAAGCTCCAGCTCCTCTGAAACCCGAGGCTCTATCGAAAGCTCTAGCTATAGCTCATCTAAAAGCTTCAGCGCCCATGAGAGTCTAAGCTCTTTGCAAACTCTATCGTCATCAGTCTCCAGCAAAAGTATCTTACCATCCTCTACCAGCTCCTCTTCTGATGCTTCAAGTATCTCTCCAAGCTCGTCTATTGAAGTGATAACTTCCTCATCATCAAGCTCTAGCTCAGGTTCATCATCTTCAAACTCCCAAACTGTCTCGAGCTCGGAAAGCTTAGCTTCCTCTTCAGTTTCTTCCTCTGAAGCGTCATCAGCAAGCCCATCGTCAAGCTCTTCAGATCAATCTTCGTCCTCTGCTGCTTCTGATGCCTCCTCTGTCTTAGAGTCTTCAACTTCAAGTGAACCAGCCTCTACAGAATCGTCTTTGGAGCTATCTACTACTACATCATCCCCATCGTCATCTTCCGCTGATATTTCCAGTGTTTCGAGTCTTGCTACATCTCAATCACAATATTCCAGTAGCAGTGTCTCAGAAACAGTGATAAACTCATCGCTCGATTCATCTTTAGCTTCCAGTCTTGTTTTATCTTCAGATGCACCAACTATCTCGTCGTCTACCCCAGTGTCATCTGTCAGTTCTATTACAAGTCAAGCTCCTTCCCAATCCCAATTGAGCTCTCTTGTGTCGTCTTCCAGCTCTATATTCTCTGGTTACTTCAATTCATCGAGCAGTATAGTGAGTACTTTTGTGGTATCTTCATCTACCATTAGCGATGCTGTCTCTTCCTCATCAGGTAATTGGATTTTTGGATTATCGTCAAGCTCTGCAGAGGCAGACGTATCGTCGACATTGACTTCAATGTTAACCAGTTCTGCTTCTTCTAGTTCACTCACTACGATCCCACTGTCTTCAGGATCAAGCTCTACAAGTGGCGAGTCATCTACCTCTACAAACGCTTTAAGTCCAGACGGAAATGTGGTTACCAAAGGATCGTCGTCGCAACAATCATCTACTAAAGAAACTTCTTCATCATCCGCCTCCTCCCAGACTAGCTCATCGATAATTGGTTCATCATCATCATCATCCCCATCATCCCCATCATCCCTATCTCCTCCTTCTTCTTCAGCGATTAGTGAGAGCTCAGCCCGCCCATTGGAGAGCATATCCGTCTCTTCAAACTCAATTTCATCCACAAACACTCCAAGAGAAGAAACACCAAGCGCATCTAGTAGCTCAAGTGAATCTAGATCCTTTCAAGTATCTTCTCAAGTGTCTTCTCAAGCCTCATCGGAAGTCTCTTATATAACAACGAGTGCCTCGTCATTGGGTTTATCTTCTGCCAGCTCATCCCTACAATCAAGTGACCTGAACACCAACACTATTGGTCCAGCTGATGGGAATGGATTTTCGGGATCTTCATCGAGAATTACATCTTCACTCACAGCCAGTGCCCAGTCCTCCTCATCTGCAAGTGCTTCCTTAGCTGTTGTTTCAAGCACCACTTCTTCTCTCCCTAGCTCAAATGACGCCTCAATATTCTCATCTGCCAGCTCTAACTTTGTGAGCTCCTCAAGTATTCTTCCAGCTTCATCTTCAAGTCAGTCACCACCATCTTCATCATCATTGATATTAGACTCTTCGAGCTTCATTTCCTCTTCTGCCAATCCATCATCTTTGTCAAACCACCTGAATTCCAGTTCCGTCGCGCCAACTGATGGAAATACGTTCTTGCACGCTTCGTCAAGCGCTCCCTCTTCATTCTTATCTGGTGATTCCAGTGTCCAAACCTCATCTGGCAGCGTGTCTCTATCTGCTCTTTCAACCTCATTCTTAGTCGTTCCTAGTTCAAGTGATGACTCTGGCTCATCCTTTACCAGCCGTGACTTTGTTGGTTCCTCGAGTGCACTCTTCACTTCCTCATCAGATTCACCATCATCAAGTTCAGTGGCCACAATCACATCCTCGCCATCCTCGCAGTCCTTAATACCATCTGGGTCCTCTTCCACGTCAAGTGAAAGCTCTTCCTCACCATTGGCAACAGATACAGTATTACCATGGATCGAAGGTGCTGTTGTTGATGCCCGCCCATATTGGCAAGTTCACGTACCAGGTGGTTTGGGTCCATGGACTAAAGTTGAATTTGTTGGTACAACCGATGGTGTAAACTACACATTCGAGAGTTTAGCCCTCACTATTGATAACTTGACTGTTCCTTCTGTGGTATATGATGTCCAAGATCTAAGCTTTGATGTATCTTACGAAACACCTATTGATATCGATCGAGAAATGATCTTGAGTGTCCATAATAATGGGTTTGCGGGAAGAAAATACACTTTGAATGTTGATGTTGTTGTTACAAGAGATGATAATAGAAGATTTATGAAGAGAGAGGTGAAGACCTTCAGACTGTCTAGTACTTTGAATGGGCTTTTGGTTGATTCGCAGAGTATTGTTTCATCGGCAACTGATAGCTCAAGCTCACAATCTAGCATTGTCGTCGATTCTAGCGCCTCTGAAGTGTCAAGTTTTAGCTCGTCACCTACTGTCACTTTAACCTTCACAGAGACTTCCTTGACTGCCTTTTCGACCTCTGCCACTCTTTCAAGCTCATTATCTGATCTCGCCTCTTCTTCATCAGGCGTCGCCTCCAGTGCTTCTGATAACGCTGCTTCAACTATCACATCAACTGAACCTACCGCTATTGGATCTTCTACTGCCACAAATGACAAGCAAAGCACTACAGTTTTAACTATTACTTCATGTTCAGATAACAGATGTACGGAGAGACCAATCACCACTGGGTTAACAGTGATTACCGAAACCACTGATGGTACTGTGACAGAATACACTACATACTGTCCATTGACTGTTTCGACTACTACTGCAAATGCTCAACCAAGCACAACTGTCGTTACGGTGACATCATGTTCTGGGGACAAATGCTCAGCTATTCCAGTCACCACTGGTGTGACCGTCGTGACTGAAACTAGAGACGGTACAGTGACAGAATATACCACATACTGTCCACTTACAACAGCCACTGATGTTGTCACAACCTCTGGTGCTCAACCAAGTGCCACTGTTGTCACTGTTACATCCTGCTCTGAAGACAAATGTTCCACTGTTGCTGTCACCACCGGTGTTACAACTATCACTGAAACTAGAGATGGTACAGTTACGAAGTACACAACTTATTGTCCATTGACCACTTCAGCAAGTGCTTCAAGTGATGGCCCCGCTCCAAAAGAATTTGTAACGGAAACTAGTGTTATTACTATGGATGGTACAACTAAGACATACGAAATTACCAAAACAATTACTCCTTCGACCTATGTGTTTACCAGTACTTCTACTGATGCCAATGGATCAGTTGTCACTTCCATCATCACAAGACCAAACAACCCATCAGCTCGATCCACAACCATCTACACAGATGCCAATGGCTCCACAACATCTGGTATTGTTACCCAAGTTATTTCAACAGCTGCTGATGGATCTGTTACCACTCATGATGTTACTGTCCCAGTTCCAACAGCTCATGTCTACACAACTACATACACTGATTCCAATGGCTCAACACATACTGATGTTGTTTCCACCACAAGTGAAGTACCATCTGCTACCAATTCAGATGCTGGAGTGACTGAACAAACCATAATCTACACAAGCGCCAATGGTGCTGTTACAACCAGTGTATTGACCACGACTGTCAAGACGGACGCTGAAGGTTCAATTAGCACAAATGTCAGCACTGCACCACTTTCAACTTCATCAAGACTCACGACCTTCACCAATGATCAAGGCTCTGTAATTATCACAGAGCTTCCATCTGATGAAACAATGGTGGCACAATCTGCTTCCCAAAACACTGCCTCCAATGCTGCTGTTACCACTACATTCATCGACTCTGACGGGTTTACCACAACAAAGGTCGTTGCTGTCTCCACCACAACTGACGCCAATGGCTCTATGACCAGAGAAACTTATACCCAAGAAGTTCAAGCAACTTCTTCTCAGTTCGGTACTACAAGCATGAGAGCTTCTAGCATCTCCACTTTATTTTCTGGTACTATACCTGGAGCAACTGGTACACTTTCGACGTTTCAAGGTGGTGCCTCTTATTTGAGCTCCAACCTTTTCACTATTTTGTTCACTTTACTATTCTTAATGATTTGAGAGCAGTTTTTGTAATGTTTTTATCTCCCCTGATAGTGTACAGAATATAGGATTATTATTATAAGCTCGCACAATTGTAGCTGAATGTTTCACACTGCGGAAAGTCGATCGACAGACTTTTATTCATGGTATAGGCAAATACTCGTAGAATTTGACGTAGTTCATTTGAATCTAATGGGTCTAGTCAATGTGTGCTAAATTTGGCGGATTTAATCGGAAGAACATAAACAGTTACATATCACCTTCAAATGTGACGCGTGAATCTTCAGCTAGTTTCATATATATATATAATGAGGTAAGTGGTGAGAGAAGGAGACTGCAGTCGTAAGAAAGTTGCCGTTGACATGATAAATAATTGATGGATTTGATCAGCTACCAAATCTTTTAATTTTTACTTTGCATTTGTATTCTATTGTTGTCATATACGTAACGATTGGCGAAGAGCTGGATTTCACATGTTTGAGAACGCTTGAGAGTTGCGACTTGAGATCTGGAACCTTTGTTCTCTGCATATAATATGCACACGAATTCTAATTATTTTTTGATGGCGGATCGTAGATTCGTATACTGGATTCTGGACTTTAAATCCTGATGATTGATCTAAATTCCGATCCACGATTCCATGGGCAAAAATCGGAGATTTTGATGTCGGAACGAATTCAACTTACTAATAACATGCTACCGCCAGTGCTATATTACAAATCTTCAAGACCTCAGATGTTAATATCAATGACTCTTGCTCTTTGACCTCTCTAATGATCTCCAAATTGGTCAGTCTTCCGGACTAATCTTCCCTTGTTTAAATCTACAGCACAGATACAACAAAAGCTGCAGTGGAAGCAGCACATAGATATTTATTATTGATAAAGGCCAAACCTGCTGCCCATTTTTGCTGTCAACGGCTTCTAGAGCACCACTTCCTTCCAAACTTAGGGGTAAGACGCCGAAGTCTGCAGAGCTGAAATCGCCTTTACAAGTTAGTACGCTAACATGGGGCCATCGTGATTGTTAACACCTAGGGATTAAGGGAAAGATCTATTACCTGGATATTCATTATATGAATAAGGGAACTTGATCCCAATGAGTATCAAACACCCACTACACTTCTGGGTCTCTAAATACCTGATGATATCAATTCAATTTTATTGAACAAATTTGACTTCATGTCAGTACGTTTGAATCCCATCTTAACCAGAGACATGCTCATTTTGCAGCTATATATGAAATCTGGTCAACTTTATTCTACCGAAATTAGCATCCACAGAAGTTGATATTGCATGGTGAATTCGCAATGGAAGCAAATGCTCATTACTTGCATCACAATTCACAACTCTTCGTAAATTTGAAGATCCAGACACCTGATCTGGTATACCAAAGAGCCACAGGGTCGAATTGTTTTGGACCTGTATAAATACCTTATGTCCTTCTCAACATTTAGATCCACCAGCATAGATCATCCTCCAACAATTGATTGAACACCTTTGATATCCACACGTATCAAAATTACTAGCTGGTCACAATAGAACGTCTATGCGGTCATCATCAATCTCAACGGCAATCCTTTGGATAGCCATCCAGCTAGGGCTAACATTGGCACAGACTGCAGATGGATCATCTGCTTCATTATCATCATCATCATCATCATCCATTAGTGAAATTTCGACCACGATCTCTGCAACAAGTTCAGAATCTTCAGATATCTCCTCATCAACAAGTCAACCATACATTACAGGGTATTTTATCGATGAAGATCCATACTGGGAAATCAGTGTTCCAGGAACACTTACATCGGTTGATATCCAAATTCGCTCGGCCTATGATACTGCAAACTACACATTGACAAATGTAACAGCTGGTAATCTTGTTGGGGGAACCGAATATGAAGCATCTGAAGATCAACCAGAAATTTATGACGAAATTTACTTTGGTTATAGATACTATTCATCGATTGCGACAGATGATGTTCTTCTTACACAAATATTCACCAATCGTACTTCCGGCACGATGATGTTCATTATGAAGGCGGAAATCATTCTTCGTGACTCAATAAAACAAGGCTCTTCCAAAAAAAAGAGAGATGACACTACTGATGACACTACTACTGACACTACTACTGACACTACTGATGACAGTACTGATAACAGTACTGATGACAATAGTGATGGCACTACTGATGATAGTGATGATAACAGTGTTTATACCAATGACGGTACCACCCACTATACTGTGAGTCACACATTACAATTGACAACAAGCTATTCAAGCTCAGAATCGAGCTCCATCAGCACTAGCTCTTCTGCTGTGACTTCGTCCTCAGCTTCTTTGGAGAGCTCAAGCTCTACATTGGTGTCATCTGAAAGCTCCATCATTAGCTCGTCTTCAGAGAGCTCGACAATCAGCTCCTCTTCTTCCGACTCGTCAAGCTCGCCATCAGGTTCAGCTTCTTCTGTTACCAGTCTATCTTCTGTGAGCTCCATTGCTAGTTCATCTGTTGAAAGCAGTTCGAGTGCATCTTCATCTCAGTCAGATAGCTCTTCCGAAGGCGATACTTCTAGCTCATCTGAAAGCTCCATTGAAAGCTCCGGCTCAAGCTCATCTGAAACCCCAATTTCTAGTTCTTCCGGAGCACAAAGCTTGAGCGCATCTGAGATTGCAAGCTCAAGTTCACATGACGGTTCAATGGCCAGCTCCAGCTCCTCTGAAAGATCAAGTACTAGCTCAAGTTCATCTGGGGAAAGTACTTACTTGAGTTCATCTGATAGTTCAAGCTCAAGCTCATCTGAAGTCTCCAGCTCAAGCTCCTTTGAAGTCTCAAGCTCGAACTCATCTGAAATTTCCAGCTCATCCGAGGTCTCGAACTCGTCTGAAGTTACAAGTTCAAGCTTCATTTCATCGGAAACTTCTAGCTCAAGCCATAGCTCTTCCGAAAGCTTCATTTCATCTGAACGTTCTAGCTCAATCTCCAGCTCTTCTGAAGGGTCAAGTGCATCTGGAAGCTCAAGGTCATCATCTGAGGTTTCAAGCTCCTCTGAAGCCTCAAGAACCAGTTTCATTTCATCCGAAACTTCTACCTCAAGCTATAGCTCTTCGGAAAGATCCATCTCATCTGAAAGTTCAAGCTCAAGTGCATCTGAAAGCTTAAGTACATCTGAAAGCTCAAGTTCATTTGAAAGTGCAAGCGCATCTGAAAGCTCCAGCTCCTTTGAAAGTTCAAGCTCCATCTCAAGTTCATCTGATGGCTCAAGCTCCATGTCAGACTATTCTACCTCCTCTAAAGTCTCGAGCTCTACTTCGAGCTCATCTGAAAATTCAAGCTCCAGCTCCAGCTCAGGATCTACTTCAAGCTCATCTGAAAATTCAAGCTCAAGCACAAGCTCAACTGATAGTTCAAGCTCCAGCTCCTCTGAGACACAAGGCTCTATCGAAAGCTCTAGCTCCAGCTCGTCTGAAAGCTCCAGCTCGTCTGAAAGCTCCAGTGCCTCTGAAAGCTCCAGTGCATCTGAAAGCTCCAGTGCATCTGAAAGCCTAAGCTCTTTGCAAGCTTCATCATCATCAGTCACCACCTCAAGTATCTTACCATCTTCTACCAGCTCTTCATCCGATGTTCCAAGTCTATCTCCAAGCTCGTCTGTTGAAATGATAACTTCCTCATCAAATGGCTCTAGCTCCGATTCACCATCTCAAACTATCTCGAGCTTGGACAGCTTATCCTCCTCTTCCGTTTCTATCTCCTCGTCTGAAGCGTCATCAGCAAGCTCATCGTCAAGCTCTTCAGATCAATCATCATCCTCTGCTGCTTCTGATGTGACATCTGTCTTAGAGTCTTCAACTTCAAGTGAACCAGTCTCTACAGAATCGTCTTTGGAGCTATCTACTACTACATCATCTCCATACCCATCTTCGTCGTCATCTTCGTCTGTCCCTGCTGCCTCCAGTTTGTCGAGCCATGCTACATCACAATCGCAATCTTCAAGTGACGGTAATCTTTCTACCGATTCAAGCTCTTCATGGGGCTCATCTACAAACGAATTAGTTTCAGCTTCGGCTTCCAGCCAAACGCTATCATCAGGAGCCCCAGCTATCTCTTCGTCTAGTCCAGTGAGATCTACTGGTTCAATTACAAGCGATGCATCTCAATCTCAGATTATCTCTCTCGTGTCCACGTCCAGCTCTATGTTCTCCGGATATTTTAACTCATCCAGTACCTTTGTGAGCACTTTTGTGTTGTCATCTTCTTCCATCATCGATATTCCCTCTTCCTCGACCGGTGACTGGATGTTTGGAGTTTCATCGAGCTCTTTCGGTGTATCATCAGCTTTAAGCACTACTGCTTCCACGAGTACTCCAGGTTCAGATAAAAATTTGGTTACAGAGGGGTCATCAGCTCAACAATCATTTACCGCCTCCGTGGACACCAGCTCATCAATGGACCACTCAACCTCATCATCTCAATCATCATCCACTTCAGTTTCCGAGAACGTGACTAGCTCGTCAGACAGCCCATCTGTCTCTTCAGAGTCAAGCTTGTCCACAACCAGCTCAAGTGACGGATCTCCAAGCAGATCTAGTAGCTCAAGCTTCTCCACATTAAGCTCAAGCGATTTGGACAATTTGACAGCCTCCTTCCAATCCACATCTCAAATATCTTCTTTAACGGATGCTTTCGCTTCGGTTTCATCTTCTGCTAGCTTATCCTCACAATCAAGTGACGAGCCAACTAATGGAGATGGATCTATTGTCTCGTCATTAAGCGCTCTATCTTCATTCACCTCCAATGTTTCCAGTGTTTCCAGTGATCAGTCCTCATCCGCCAGTGTGTCTTCATCTACTCTTTCAACCGCATCGTCGTCTGCCAATGATTCAAGTGATGACTATAGTCTATCATCTACCAGCTCTGTCTCTGTCAGTTCCGCTTCCACCACATACGATTCGTCTTTATCATCAAGCGGTACACCACCTTCTTCATCAAGTGAAGCATTATCACCAAGTGGGCTCTCTTCTTCGTCGTTTGGATCATCATCATCATCATCTAGCTCAGTGGTTTCCACAGATACAACCTCTTCATCCTTACTATCATCCATCTCCTCTTCTTTGTCTTTGTCTTCGAGTGCAACCTCATCGTCATCATCGGCTACAGATGCAGCATCGCCATGGGTTGAAGGTGTTCTTGTTGATGGTAACCCATACTGGCAAGTCCACGTACCAGGTGGTTTGGGTCCATGGACTAAAGCCGAATTACTTGCTACTACTGATGGTGTGAACTACACATACAAAAGTCTAGCTCTCTCTGTTGCTGATGTGACTGTTCCACCTGTGATTTACGATGTCCAAGATCTTACTTTTGATATTTCCTATGAAACTGCAATTGACATTGATGGAGAGATGATCTTACATGTCTACAACAACGGTGATCCAGGAAGACAATATACCTTGATTGTTGATGTTGTTGTCACAAGAGATGATAACAGAAGGTTTGCGAAGAGAGAAGTGAAGACCTTCAGATTATCCAATACTTTGGAATGGGTTTTGTCATCTTCAGCAAGCGTTTCTTCATCAACCATTAGCAGCACAAGCTCATCATCTGGCTTAGCAGACGAAACCAGCTCAACTATATCATCCACAGCCAGTGCTAGTTCCACTGAGCAACTGAGCTCATCTGGAGAGTCTGGTATTAGCTCTTCATCCGTGGTTAGTGATGTTACCACTGCCTCCTCGGGATCTGCTGCTCTTTCAAGCTCCTCGTCTGATCTCGCCCCTGCTACCTCAGGCGTCACTTCCAGTGCTTCTGGTAATGCTGCTTCAACTATCACATCAACTGAACCTACCACTATTGAAACCTCCACTGCAACGACGGACGAGCAAAGCACTGCAGTTATTACTGTTACTTCCTGTTCGGATAATGGATGTTCAGAAAGACCAATTACCACCGGGGTTACTGTCATCACTGAAACGATTGAAGGTACTGTGACAGAATACACTACATACTGTCCATTGACATCAGATACCTCTGTTTTGACCACTACTGCTAACGCTCAACCAAGCACAACTGTTGTCACTATTACACCGTGCTCTGAAGACAAATGTTCCACTGTTGCTGTCACCACTGGTGTCACAACTATCACTGAAACTAGAGACGGTACAGTTACACAGTTCACAACTTATTGTCCATTGACCACTTCGACAAGTGCTTCCACTGATGGCCCAGCTCCAAAAGACGTTTTGACAGAAACTAGTTCCTTTACTAAGGATGGTACACCTAAGACATACGAAATCACCAAAACAGTTACTCCTTCGACCTATGTGTTTACCACTACCTCTACTGATGCCAATGGATCAGTTGTCACTTCCACCATCACAAGGCCCAACAATCCATTAGTTGGATCCACAACCATCTACACAGATGCCAATGGCTCCACAACATCTGGTATTGTTACCAAAGTTACGTCAACAGCTGCAGATGGATCTGTTACCACTTATGATGTTACTGTCGCAGTTCGAACAGCTCATGTCTACACAACTACATACACTGATTCCAATGGCTCAACACATACTGATGTTGTTTCCACCACAGGTGAAGGCCCATCTGCTTCCAGTTCAGATGCAGCAGAGAGTGAACAAACCATAGTCTATACAACAGCCAATGGTGTTGTTACAACTGGTGTATTGACCACGGCTGTCAAGACTGATGCTGAAGGTTCAGTTAGCACAATTGTCAGTACTGCACCACTTCCAACTTCATCAAGGCTGACAACTTTCAGTGATGATCAAGGTTCAGTTATTACTACTACTGCTGCTGTTTCCACAGAGTCACCATCAGATGAAACGACGGTGGCACAATCTGGTTCGCAAGGTGTTGCTTCTACAGCCAACGAAGCTTCTGATGCTGCTGTCACAGCTACATCAGTTAACTCTGATCGTTCCGCCTGGACTGCTGTTGTTGTTGTTTCCACCCCGATTGGTGCTACTGACTCTTTGGTAATTGAAACTTCTACCCAAGAAGCTCGATCAACCTCATATACTTCTCCACAAGTTGGCTCTACAAGTATCAGAGGTTCGACTGTTTCCACTTTAGTCTCTGGTACTGTACCTGGAACCACTGGTGCACTCTCGACGTTTGAAGGTGGTGCTTCTTACTTGAAATCCAGCTTTTTCACAATCTTGTTCACTTCACTATTCTTTATGATTTGAAATCAGATCTGGTACGTTATGTCTTTGTTTTACATGATCACTAGTGTATATAGAATATATGAAATTAAATTATCATCATAAACACGCACTCAAATTTGTAGCAGAAACTTCAACACACTGCTTAAAATCGAGCCAAACTTACATGTATGGTATAGGCAAATACTCTCACAATAATTGACGAATGATAGTGTATGAACGTGGTCTTAGTGGCGGCTTAATCGGAGGACATGAATGAAGGGCTAGTATAAATGCATATCACTGGTGACGCGTAAATTCTCAGTATACTAAGAGAGTCACTGTCGATATAGATACATAGCTTGATAAGGAGTTATAGCGAAACTGCTGTAGTAAATTTTTTGCTTAATACTAAAGATCTACCATTTTCGTATATCATACTATATATAGTGTTCAGATCTAACACTTTCACCTGCATATGTCATCTTAGATTAGCGATCAGCTCTATCACATAGAAAAGCGCTTGAGGCCTGAAACTTTCTCTCAATCTTTGCATCATGCATAAGATACATGTTATAATAGAATTGTGTTGTGGATTCTGATTGATCTAAATTCCGAATCCACGATATCACGGGAAAAAATCGGATAATCGAATAAGGAAGATGTCAGCACAGCACCCGACTAGTGTTGTTCTTACGAAGCTTTGTCCCACAGATGAGGATGTCAACAACTTATGGTCTTTGGTTTCTTTCTGGTTTCTTAGCCGTTGTCCAATTCCTTCATTTTGAAGAGCCGGTTTTACCTTCGTGTCTTTGTTCATAAAATCCAGAACAAAGGTCTGAGGTACGACAGAAGACAGAAGCTGCAGTGGAAGCAGGCCAAACATGCTGCCCACTTTTGCTGTCAACGGCTTCTAGAGCACCACTTTCTTCCAAAAGCTCAAGATGAATACAGCTGAAGTCTGCATAACTGAAATCGCCTTCACAAGTTAGCATGTTAACACCAGGCCTTGTCAGTTCTTAGCTCCTGGGGCTTGAAAGAAAGGAAATACTCTCTTGCTTGAATGTTCTTGTCAAAGAGACATTGATATCACTCATAATGAGTGAATATCAAACCCTCACAACTCTTCTGGGGCTTCAAATAATTGAAGGATCATTCTGACCATGGACTGAACAAATTTGGCTCAATGTCATACGAATCTCATCTTAAGCAGAGTAATGCTCATTTCGCAGCTTTCATTCGAAATTTGGTCAACTTTATCATACCTGCGCTACCATTTACAGAAGTTGATACTTACATTATGAATACGCATTGGAAACTAAGGCTTATTACTTGCATTACACCTCGATCCTCTTCGTATTCATGAGGAATCAGGATCTGGCCATATGATCTAAAATGCCAAAGAGCCACTGGGTGAAATTTCTTTGGACATATATAAGTTTATGACCTTCCCACCATCAAACCACACATGTATCTATCCATATTTTGACAATCGATTGAACACATTAGAACGCCCATGAAGTCATCATCAATTTCAACGGCGATCCTTTGGATAGCCATCCAGCTAGGGCTTACACTGGCACAGACTGCAGATGGCTCATCTGATTCATCATCATCATCATCCATTAGTGAAGTTTCGACCACAATCTCTGCAACAAGTTCAGAAACTTCAGATATTTCTTCATCAACAACTGAACCATATATTACAGGGTATTTTCTTGATGAAGATCCATACTGGAAAATTAGTGTTCCAGGAACGCTCACATGGAGAGATATAAGAATCTATTCGACGTACGACACTGCAAACTACACATTGACAAATGTAACTGCCGGTAATCTTGTTGGGGGGACCGAATATCAAGCATTTAAACACCAACCATATATTTATGATGAATTATATTTCGATTATGATTACTCTTCATCGATTGAGACAGATGATATTCTTTTGACTCAAATATTCACCAATCGTACCTCGGGTACTACGAGGTTCATCATGGAGGCGCAAATTGTTCTCGATAATTCTGAAATCAAAACAAACATATTTCGTAAAAGAGATTATACAACTTACTCGGTGAGTAACACATTAGAGTTGACAACGGCTTCAAGTTTTTCAAGCTCAGACTTAAGTGCCACCAGCACCAGCTCTTCTTCTTCTGTGACTTCATCATCCGCCTCTTTGGAGATTTCAAGCTCCACAGCGTTGTCATCTGGAAGCTCCATCATTAACTCATCTTCAGAGAGTTCAGTCTCCAGCTCATCCTCAGAAGGCTCTGTCATCAGCTCAGCTTCTTCTGACGCCAGTCTATCATCTGAGAGCTCCATTACGAGCTCATCTGTTGAACGCAGTTCGAGTGCATCTTTCTCTCAGTCAGCCAGTTCATCAGAAACCTACATTGAAAGCTCCAGCTCAAGCTCATCTGAATTTCCAAGCTCCTCTCAAAGCTCAAGTACCAGCTCAAGCTCAAGCTCTTCTGAAACCTCAAGCTCAAGCTCAAACTCGAGGTCGTTTGAAAGTTCAAGCTCATCAGAAAGTGCTAGCTCCCTTGAAGCCTCAACCTCTGCTGAAAGCTCTAGCTCAAGTTCACCTGAGAGTACAAGATCCAGCTCCGACTTCTCTGAAAGCCTAAGTACTAGCTCAATATCATCTGAAAGTACTAGCTCAAGTTCATTTGGAAGTAATAGCTCAAGTTCATCTGAAAGTTCAAGCTCTAGCTCATCTTATGCTCCAAGCTCAAGCTCTAGCACTTCTGAAGCTTCAAGTTCAAGCACATCTGAAAGCTCCAACTCCTCCGAAGTCTCAAGTTCCAGCTCCGTCTTGTCTGAAAGTTTCAGTTCCAGTTCAAGCTCCCCTGAAAGTTCGAGCTCCCCTGAAATCTCAAGCTCGAGCTCCTCTGAAATCTTGAATACTAGCTCAAGCTCCTCTGAAGCTTCAAGCTCAGGCTCATCTGAAAGCACTAGCTCTTCTGAGGTTTCAAGCTCATCTGTAAGCTCAAGTGCATATGAAACCTCAAGCTCTTCTGAAAGCTCGTCTGAAAGCTCATCTATAAGCTCAAGCTCAAGTTCAAGCTTATCTATAAGTTCAAGCTCCATCTCAAGCTCATCTGAAGACTCAAGCTCCATCTCATCCGAATATTCTATCTCCTCTGAAGTCTCAAGCTCTACTTCAAGCTCATCTGAAAATTCAAGCTCAAGCTCAAGCTCATCTGAAAATTCAAGCTCAAGCTCAAGCTCATCTGATAGTTCAAGCACCATCTCCTCTGAGACACAAGGCTCTATCGAAAGCTCTAGCTCCAGCTCGTCTGAAAGCTTCAGTGCCTCTGAAAGCCTAAGCTCTTCATCATCATCAGTCACCACCTCAAGTATCTTACCATCTTCTACCAGCTCTTCATTCGATGTCTCAGGTCTATCTTCAAGTTCGTCTATTGAAGTGATAACTTCTTCACCATCAAGTTCTAGCTCCGATTCACCATCTCAAACTATCTCGAGCTTGGACAGCTTATCCTCCTCTTCCGTTTCCATCTTCTCGTCTGAAGCGTCATCAGCAAGCCCATCGTCAAGCTCTTCAGATCAATCTTCGTCCTCTGCTGCTTCTGATGCGTCCTCTGTCTTAGAGTCTTCAACTTCAAGTGAACCAGTCTCTACAGAATCGTCTTTGGAGCTATCTACTACTACATCATCCCCATCGTCATCGTCATCTTCATCTTCATCTGTCGCTGCTGCCTCCAGTATGTCAAGCCATGCTACATCACAGTCGCAATCCTCAAGTGACGGTAATCTTTCTACCAACTCAAGCTCTTCATGGGGCTCATCTACAAGCGAATCAGTTTCAGCTTCGGCTTCCAGCCAAACACTATCGTCAGAAGCCCCTGCTATCTCTTCGTCTAGTCCTGTGAGCTCTTCTGGTTCAATTACAAGCGATTCATCTCAATCTCAGATTATCACTCTTGTGTCGACGTCCAGCTCTATGTTCTCGGGATATTTTAACTCATCGAGTACCTTAGTGAGCACTTTTGTGTTGTCATCTTCTTCCATCATCGATATTCCCTCTTCTTCGACCGGTGACTGGATGTTTGGACTTTCATCAAGCTCTTCCGGTGTATCATCAGCATTAAGCACTACTGCTTCCACGAATACTCCAGGTTCAGATAGAAATTTGGTTACAGAAGGGTCATCAGCTCAACAATCATCCACCGTCTCCTTGGACACCAGCTCATTGACGGACGACACATCCTCATCATCATGCTCACCATCATCCTCACCATCATCATCGTCTACTACCTCAGTCTCAGAAAGTTCAACTACTTCATCAGGCAGACTATCCGACTCTTCAGATTCAAGCTCCTCCACAGCAAGCTCAAGTGAAGAATCTCCAAGCAGATCTAGTGGCTTAAGCTCCACATTAAGCTCAAGCAAGCTGGAATCTTCGATGACCTCCTCCCAGGCCTCTTCTCTAACGGATGTATCAACTTTGACTTCATCCTTTGTCAGTTCATCCTCACAATCAAGTAACTCCAACACCAACACTATCAATCCTTCCAGTGTTTCCAGTGTCTCAAGTGTTCAGACTTCATCTGCTATTTCTAACGCGTCCTCGTCTGTCTCTACTTCAAGTGATGACTCCAGCTCATCGTCTACCAGCTCTGTCTTCGTGAGCTCCTCATCCACTTCAGATGATTTATCTTCTTCATCATCATCAAGCAGTATTATTTCTGCATCAAGTGAAACACCATCTTCAAGTGGCTTTTCCTCTTCGCCGTCTGAATCATCAGTTTCCACAGATGCAACCTCTTCATCCTTACTATCTTCCATCTCCTCTTCTTCGTCTTTGTCTTCAAGCGCAAGCTCATCGTCATCATCGGCTACAGATGCAGCATCGCCATGGATTGAAGGTGTTCTTGTTGATGGTAACCCATACTGGCAAGTTCACGTACCAGGTGTTTTGGGTCCATGGACTAAAGCTGAATTACTTGCTACTACTGATGGTGTGAACTACACATACAAGAGTCTAGCTCTCTCTGTTGCTGATGTGACTGTTCCACCTGTGATTTACGATGTCCAAGATCTCACTTTTGATATTTCTTATGAAACTGCCATTGACATTGATGGAGAGATGATCTTACATGTGTACAACAATGGTGTTCCAGGAAGACAGTATACCTTGATTGTTGATGTTGTCGTCACAAGAGATGACAATAGAAGATTTGTGAAGAGAGAAGTGAAGACCTTCAGACTATCCAATACTTTGGAATGGGTTTTGTCATCTTCAGCAAGTGTTTCTTCATCAACCATCAGCAGCACAAGCTCATCATCTGGCTTAGCAGACGAAACCAGCTCAACTATATCATCTACAGCCAGTGCTAGTTCCACTGAGCAACAGAGCTCATCTGAAGAGTCTGGTATTAGCTCTTCATCTGTGGATAGTGATGTCACTACTACCTCATCGGGATCTATTACTCTCTCAAGCTCCTTATCTGATCTCGCCTCTGCTACCTCAGGCGTCACTTCCAGTGCTTCTGGTAATGCTGCTTCAACTATCAGCTCAACTATCACCTCAACTGGACCTACCACTATCGAAACCTCCACTGCAACAACGGACGAGCAAAGCACCAGAGTTATTACTGTTACATCATGTTCAGATAATGGATGTGCAGAAAGACCAATTACCACCGGGGTAACAGTTATTACTGAAACTACGGAAGGAACTGTGACAGAATACACCACATACTGCCCATTGACATCAGATACCTCTGTTTCGACCACTACTGCAAATGCTCAACCAAGCACAACTGTCGTCACGGTGACATCATGTTCTGAAGACAAATGCTCCACTATTCCAGTCACCACAGGTGTCACTGTTGTCACTGAAACTAGAGATGGTACAGCTACACATTTCACAACTTATTGTCCATTGACCACTTCAGTAAGTGCTTCTACTGGTGACTTTGCTCCAAAAGAAGTTGTAACAGAAACTAGTACTATTACTAAAGATGGTACAACTAAGACATACGAAATCACCAAGACAGTTACTCCTTCGAACTCTGTGTTTACCACTACCTCTACTGAAGCCAATGGGTCAATTGTCACTTCCATCATCACAAGACCAAACAACCCTTCAGTTGGATCCACAACCATTTACACTGATGCCAATGGCTCTACAACATCTGGTATTGTCACCCAAGTTACTTCAACAGCTACGGATGGCTCTGTTACCTCTAAATTGATCACTGTCCCAGTTCCAAAAACTCATGTTTACACAACTACATACACTGATTCCAATGGCTCAACACATACTGATGTTGTTTCAACCAGTGAAGGACCATCTGCTACCAATTCAGATGCAGAAGAGACTGAGCAAACCATAGTCTACACAACAGCCAATGGTGTTGTTACAACTGGTGTATTGACCACGACAGTCAAGACTGATGCCGAAGGTTCAGTTAGCACAGTTGTCAGTACTGCACCAATTCCAACTTCATCAAGAGTCAGAACTTTGACCAATGATCAAGGCTCAGTGGTTACCACAGAGGTCGCATCTGACGAAACAACGGTTGTACAACCTACTTCACAAAACTTGGCCTCTACAGCCACTGCTTCTGACACTGCTGTTACAACTACATTTGTCAACTCAGATGGTGTTACCACAACCAATGTCATTGTTGTTTCCACCAAGGCCGATGGTAAGAGCTCTTCGACTCAGTCAACTTCTACCACATCTGCACAATCTGGCTCTACAAGTATCGAAGGCTCCACTGTTTCAACTTCGGTCTCTGGTACTCCAGCGGTGACCACCAGCTCGTTTTCAGTATTGGAAGGTGCTGCTTCCTACATGAGTTCCAACCTTTTCACAATCTTGGCCACTTTATTATTCTTGATGATTTGAAACTAGGCCTTTTTTATGCCCCTTTAGAGTACAAGATCTTTTATCTTTTATCTAGGTATAGAATCGTACAGCAAGCTATACTTAATAACGATATCGTACATGTCCTTGTCATTTACAATACGTTGCACAACTCAGTGGATCAATAGATCAATATTGAATAAAACAGTTGTGTGATCTATAATTAGCGTGTAAACCCTCCTAAAGTGAACTTCGCATGATTGTAATTGCCCTAAAATCGTTTTTTAGTATATTGATTCCTCACATTATCATGCATTCACGGTACGCAATCCGAACATCTCCATCATCTTCCAGCGTCAAATTGCCTTCGCCTAAGTCGACTGCGATGTACACGAGAAGCAACACACTCTCTTCACCACGAAGCTCTCTCTTCTTTCTCTCTGGTTTCTTGTCACGAAACAGGTACCGAATTCACCGTGTTCCATTTAGTGCCTCGGTCCATGAAGGACTTTCCGTATACTGTGTCTCAGTGCTGTGTTTCAGTGTACCTTTAGTTTCTAATATTAACTCAAGTGCCAAAATCCAAGATCACGATCAAATTTCACGCGTGAAATACGCAAGATTCGACGATAGGACAATAGGCATTACCTTAACTGGCATGGAGATTAACCATGATCTTTGAGTTGATTTTATGCGTTATTAAAAAATCTCAACTTTGAGGCCGTTGCAGTAAGGAATCAGGATTTGGGCTACCTAGTACCTACAGTGATGAACAGCCACATCGAATAATCTTTAACTGAAGCTTGAATCCAAAGAGGTAACTGATCAATATTTATATGTCAAGGCTGTGAAAATTTTGAAGTTCTCGCATGGAATATTTGATCGTCCTGACTCTTTGTCTTGTACAATGCACAGATTTAGCCGACCGGTGCTGTCTGTTGAAACTGCTCAGTGCTGTCTGATCAAGGTACTAATTTTAGTTGTACAATCTACAAATTAACAATACTATTGTTTGTGAGATCGGGATACGCGGCGTACTGATGCGTACTTATTAATTGGATGCTGGAGTATACCTATTACCGATGCCGACTCAAGCTAAGAAAACGTCAAAGCCCCAGATAGCAATACAGATGACTTGCAAGTTGTGGTACTTGCAACTTCTAGCTCTTCCTCTTTTGACCAACCATTTCTCAACCATGTTCCTTTCCGGCTAGTTCAGATCTGAGAAAAAAACCGCAGATAGTGCAATTGAAGCAGCCATGTGCACTTTGTACGCTTGAACTTTGAACCTTACACACAAGAGTGGAAGCTCCCAAGAGGCTGTACATGTATAGTACCTGCTGTGCAAATAGTGGCTTCTGGAATTCAATTCACCCTCTGTTCCAAATTTTAGGCGAAGTGATCTAAACTCAACTTGCAGAAAAGCACTGAATTCACTCAGGCGCCAATATCAATATCTAAGGTTTGTCTCTTTCTGGTCTGTCAACAAGATGGGTATCACTACAACGATAACAGTGAGCTATGAGATGGTATAATCTTTGTACCAACATATACACGGAGGAAGCGGGTCTGCTCTAAATGGGCCAAATACATATACAACTTCTTTTCAGAAGCACAGTGCATGCAGCCAAAATTTACAGGGATGCTCTTCTCGAGTCGAACGGTGAACCTCTTACCAGTTGTACAAGCTAGTACTACCCATGTTCAGGGTGAAATTACCTGCTGTCGATACTGCATGTCAACACGCAAGCACGAGCTGCTAATGATTGCTTGCAGCACGCCTCTATGCATCTCAAGTTGAAGCTTAGTACACATACATTGAGAAAAGACTATTTTCAGCCTTTTATCAATAGTCCAATATTATTTGAGACAGGTATAAATATGCCAGCAAATAACCCCTCCAGAGAGTCATTGAACCTATTTGAATCTCATCAATTGACTACACCGAAATCACCATGCGATTTTCATCTATCTCAACAGCTTCCATTTGGACAGCTATCCAGTTAGGGTTGACTTTGGCCCAATTTTCCAACAGTTCATCAGCTTCACCTTCATCTTCATCGTCATCAGAATCCTCACCTTCATCAACCTTTGTACCATACATCGTTGGTTATTTCATCGGTGAAGACCCACATTGGGAAATTTATGTTCCTGGAGAAATCGGGCAATGGGATAGTCTTACAATGCAATCGACAAATGAGTTTACAAACTACACATTGGTAAATGCAACCACTGGCAATTTGGTGGGTGGAACCCAATACGAAACATTTGCTGATCAACCTCAGTATGATCAGACTCATTTCTACTTGGAAACTTTCAACAATATTGATACAAACGATATTCTTCTAACGCGTATCTTCAACACCCGTGTTTCCGGTAAAATGAGATTCATTATGAAGGCTGAAGTTGTTATCAAGGACATAGAACTAGTCACTGGTAATGTAAAAAGAGCTGCTACAACTTTTTTGGTGAGCAATACTTTAGAGTTGACAGAATCCTCCAGTTCTTCCAGTTCAGCAACGCCATCTTCATCTTCATCTTCATCTTCATCTTCCTCTTTGGAAAGTTCAAGCTCATTCTTGTCATCATCTGAGAGCTCTGTTATTAGCTCATCTTCTGAAAGCTCTGTGTCCAGCTCATCGTCAGAAAGCTCAAGTGTCAGCTCCTCCGCTTCGGAATCATCAAGCTCTTCATCAAGTTCAGCTTCTTCTGTTACAAGTCTATTACCAGAGAGCTCAAGTTCAAGCTCCAGCTCCAGCTCCAGCTCTTCTGAGATTCCAAGCTCCAGTTCTTCTGAACCATCTAGCTCAAGCTCTTCTGAGACTCCAAGCTCCAGCTCATCCGAAGAATCTAGTTCAAGCTCTTCTGAAAGTTCAAGCTCTAGCTCTAGCTCTAGCTCTAGCTCTAGCTCTAGCTCTAGCTCTAGCTCTAGCTCCAGCTCAAGTTCATCAGAAGCATCTAGCTCCAGTTCTGAGACTCCAAGCTCCAGCTCATCTGAAAGTTCTAGTTCGAGCTCTAGCTCATCAGAAGCATCCAGCTCCAGTTCTTCTCAAGGTTCCAGCTCTAGTTCTTCTCAAGAATCAAGCTCATCCGAAGTGTCTAGCTCCAGCTCTAGTTCATCAGAAGCATCTAGCTCCAGCGCAGCCGAAAGCTCCAATTCTTCAGAAGGCTCAAGCTCCAGCTCCAGCTCCAGCTCTTCTCAAGCATCTAGCTCCAGCTCCTCAGAGTTATCAACCTCAAGCTCAAGCTCTAGCTCCGCTGAAATTTCAAGCATCAACTCATCTGAAGTGTCTAGCTCAAGCTCTACCGAAAGTTCAAGCTCAAGCTCATCCGAAGGTCCAAGCTCAAGCTCTAGCTCATCTGATATTGCCAGCTCCACTTCAGGCGTGTCAAGCTCATCCTCCTCTTTCAATTCTGCTTCTTCTTCTTCTTCTTCTTCTTCTTCTGATATCTCTACAGAAACATCTTTGGAAGTATCTACTACTGAATCCTCCTCATCCTCATCTGTCACTACTGGTTCCACGACAAGTGAAGTTTCTTCCCAATCCCACATAAGCTCTCTTGTGTCCTCCTCCAGCTCAGTCATCTCTGGATCTCTCAATTCAACAAGCACAACTATAACTTCGTTGATCACTTCTACTAGTGCATCTCCAGAAACTACTGTTGTCACTATTACATCATGTTCTGAAGACAAGTGCTCCACTATTCCAGTCACCACTGGTGTTACTGTCGTGACAGAAACTAGAGACGGCACAGTGACTGAATACACCACATACTGTCCACTTCCAACAACCACTAATGTTGTCACAACCTCCGGTGCTCAACCAAGTACCACTGTTGTCACTGTCACATCCTGCTCTGAAGACAAATGTTCCACTGTTGATGTCACCACTGGTGTTACTGTTGTCACTGAAACTAGAGACGGTACAGTTACACAGTACACAACCTACTGTCCATTGACCACTTCAACTAGTGCTCCAACTGATAGCACAGCTCCAAACGAAGTTGTAACGGAAACTAGTACCTTTACTAAGGATGGTACAACTCAGACATACACAACTACGAAGACAAAGACTTCTTCAGCCTCTGTGTTTACAACCACTTCTACTGATGCCAATGGATCAGTTGTCACTTCCACCATCACCAAATCAACCAAACCTTCTGTTGGATCCACAACTGTTTACACTGATGCCAAAGGCTCCACAACATCTGGTATTGTCACCAAAGTTACTTCAACAGCTACAGATGGCTCCGTTACCACTAAATTAATCACTGTCCCAGTTCCAACAACTCAAGTGTACACAACCACATACACAGATTCTAATGGCTCAACACGTACTGCTGTTGTTTCCACCACAAGTGAAGGACAAGATGCAACAAAGACTGAGAAGAAGACAATTATCTACACCACATCCAATGGTGTTGTTACCACTGGTGTGTTGACCACTACTGTCAAGACAGATGCTGAAGGCTCAGTCACTACGATTGTTAGCACCGCACCAATTCCAACCTCATCAAGAGTCACTACTTTCACTAACGAACAAGGTTCAGTGATTACTACTACTGCTGTTGCCTCCACTGAGTCCACTGGTGCTGGTGCTTCCACTTCAGTCTCTGGTACCACTGGTACACTCTCGACATTTGAAGGCGGTGCCTCAAGCTTGAGCTCTGGTCTGTTCACCATTTTGTCCAGTTTACTATTTTTAATGATTTGAATTATCAATTTCGATTATCTACACGTTTAATATTTATTTCCCATAGTATAGAATATATTATATACATTGTTATTAGATTGTGGATCGTAGGGAGAACTTCATGCAATCTATGAACAAATACAAACACCTCTTTACTACGTATTAGTTTGATTGTCGAATTCAAGTTCCGTGTAATTACAACGGATTTAAGCGGGAAATACGTAAAGCTCTACTTAATTTCAATGTATTCATAAACATAAGACGTAAATTTCATAACAGCCGTAAACATAAGGGGGACATGAGAGAAGGGAAATAAGGAAAACTTTAGCTGTAACCATATAACAAAATTGGTCAACACATTATTAATGTTGAAGAGGAACAGATTCACAAGTTAATATAAATCTATAATCAAGTTCCAAGCCATATAAAGCTAAACTTGCACTTGTAAATCATCCGTGATTGGTAAAGTGTTGTAGTTAACATCCACATAAGCACCATTAGAATTACACTTCACCGTGACTTCAACTTTAAAGTTTTCACCATCAGCACCTAAACCATGGTCGGTTTCATCGACATACTTCCATGTTATCGTATCGAAATCTTCAATGGTTTGAGCCTTACCGAAATTGAGGTCCATTCCTGAACTTTCCTTGATTTCTTTCAACAAATGCTTTTCAACGTGTTGGTGTAAATGTCTCACAAACTTCTTATTCTTCCTATTCTGAGAGTCCTTCACCTTTTCCGGATCGTTATGTGAAGCTGCCAGTACGAATGGTGGGATATAGTTAACATGAGCATGAGCGTTGTGGAATTCATTGTCTTCCTTTTCGTCTTTTAGGAATTGTTCAAAGGCTTTCAAGTCATCAAATTCTTGCAAAGTGCCGGAACTCAACTTCTTTTTTTGTTGTTTATCCTTTTTGGCCATTGTTGATTAGTTTGTAGTAGTTTGTAGTAGTAGTAGCTTTGTATTAGTCAATTGAGTTAATCAATGAACTGATGTAGAACAAGAAAGTACAACTCTACACTAAGAAACTAGGAGACTTTGTACACTATTTATACATTTTCTCCAATACCTGAATATAAAGCATAAACATAAACCCCCCTAATCTTAAATTGGTCACCCATCATCACTTCCATACCACACTTCGTAACTCTCTTGTGATTAGTTGTGTGATTCTCAAATCCGAACAGGAAAATCTCCAGTTTTTCTCAGAAAAAGAAAAGCCGGGGGAGAATATAGGGGATGGCCAGCTCAACACAGCAACGACAAGTCAGCGGAAACTGGCAAGTTCTGGCTGGTTCCACTAGAGGATTTCTGGGTGGTGTTGGATAGTGGTCACTATAGAACTCATCGGTCCAGGTTGTCTCTTGTCTTGATGTAGCACTCGTAGTGTTTTGTACCCAACAAGCATGGCACATAATTAAATCCGAGTTTTCCCTGGAGAGCTGCAGCAGAAATGTCACGATACTTTCAGGAATTGTCACCTGTGAAATCATGAAATTTGTGAAGGCTGAAGAACGACAGGGAACACCTGGCTATTATTGGATGAGTTCTGTATAGGCGAATAGTAAACAGTACCAGGGAAAGATCGCTCGTTTGTCCGGGAGTCGGAAGCAGGACTACAACACTTGTACAACATCTTCGTCTAAACACATAGCTACCCAATGGGCATCATCTAAACACATTGAGAATCCCTCCATAGTTAGTCACAATCCTTTGAGGACCATAAGTCTACAATCATCGGTATTAAGGTTGAATCTATCTATCTAAACCATCTTCAACCTTAGAATGAGGAGTGAGACATAATACTTACTTCACTCAAGAGGCACAACCATCACCTCTCCTCTGTAATTAAACACCATGATCTCACCATTTTACTAAACAATTGGCAATCCTATTTGACACCCCTTGTTGACCATTGGTGCTTCCCTGCTGCATCAGTGCTTGGATTGACTGAGGGGTCTTATCAAACTTCGCTATATCATTAGAGTTTGAGGGAATGATTCGTCACAAAAGGAGGAGAACACTACGAGGATGATATGAAGGGGTGTCTTTTATATTGAAAGTGTAAAGTGTAAAAAGAGTTTGTCATACATACAGGTGAGCCATGATGATGCTTTGTTGAGCCCCATAGTTTATATGTCACTTGGCTAGATTTATCACTGAGGATGTCATGATATGGGGAAGAGAAGCACGTATCTTGTCGTGATTGGTTCCGTCACAATAGAAATACCAAGTCGCCAACGAGCGGTCAAGGAGTCCACATGCTCCTCATCTCATAGCCAATAGCCAATAATGTTGTATATCTTGAGGTGTTGGTAGCGCTATTGATGACTGTGTGATCCACTCAGGGCTTCTAACAGCGGTTCTCCTCTTAGTGGCTTAACCGATGTATAATAAGAGATCCGGTGACATCATGTGACCATCACCGGAAGTACACGACAGCTGGACTTTTTTGTATACATAAAAATTTTTCACACTTTTCAAATCTTCACCTCTTTCTATATCAAATCAACCAAACAAACAAACAACATTAACAAAATGGTATGTTTCTACTCTTTCATGAGTTTAGCCTCATTTGCAGGCATGGGTTAAAAAGACATTATTGGAGCTCCTTGTTCGTATCTACAGTCGGTAGTGCACTTGGGGTGTTGACGATGTTCTATTTTTATGGTGTATGTGGTGTCCTTTAAGCTTGAATTAGCAGACAAGGCCCACATAGGCACGAGAATGATGAATGGCTTGTCCCTCTCTTCTATCTCTGTTTGCTTTCATTAGCAATATGCCCACCATTAACAGAATGTGCATACATTTAACCTTGTTGCACAGGCTGAGTTTTCCTAACAGATCTACACTATAGTCTTTTTTTCATCTTGTATGAGAGACTCTATACGTGTGATTTGCTATGGATTAACTGTAGAGATGTTCAAGTTGTGGCTCTTTTTGATAAAGTGTTTCCATTCCCATACACTATTTTGAAAAAAGTTCAAACAACTAATCTCAATGACACAGCCTGCCAAAAAAGTTGCTCCAGCTCCATTATCCTCAAAAGCCTCTAAATCTGCTAAAGGTTCCAAGAACCCATTAGCTGAATCTAGACCAAAGAAATTTGGTATTGGTCAAGCCGTCCAACCAAAGAGAAACTTGTCAAGATTTGTTAAATGGCCAGAATATGTCAGATTACAAAGACAAAGAAAAGTTTTGAACTTGAGATTGAAGGTTCCTCCAGCTATTGCTCAATTCCAACACACTTTGGACAGAAACACCGCTGCTCAAGCTTTCAAATTGTTCAACAAGTACAGACCAGAAACCTCTGCTGAAAAGAAGGAACGTTTGACTAAAGAAGCCGCTGCCATTGCTGAAGGTAAATCTAAGCAAGATGCTTCTCCAAAACCATACACTGTCAAATACGGTTTGAACCACGTTGTTTCCTTGATTGAAAACAAAAAGGCCAAGTTAGTCTTGATTGCCAACGATGTTGACCCAATTGAATTGGTTATCTTCTTACCAGCTTTATGCAGAAAGATGGGTGTTCCATACGCTATCATCAAGGGTAAAGCTAGATTAGGTACTTTAGTTCACTTGAAGACTGCTGCTGTTGCTGCTTTGACCGAAGTTAAAGCTGAAGATGAAGCCGCCTTGGCCACTTTAGTCTCCACTGTTACTGCTAACTTCAACGACAAGTTTGAAGAAAACAGAAAGCACTGGGGTGGTGGTATCTTGGGTGCTAAATCTCAAGCTAAATTGGCCAAAAGAGCTGCCGCTGCTAGCAAGGCTTGAATGATATCTTGTTTTTGTCTTCCTTCTTGTTTAATGACGTATTTAATATTTGTATAGTAATTTGAGTTTTATGACATATAATGAACTATGTAGATGACTACCATTCAAATATGTTATACCTGGTTGTACCTGTAATTGTAGTACGTACTTGAACAAGAGATAGCCGGGTTCTCAAACGTTTGGCGATTAGCCAATCAGAGGCTCGGAAAAAGCAGCTTACAAAAAATCATACTATGATGAAAATCAAAAATTATATTGGAAAAATGCATACGAAACATCAACATTGACAACGTAATAGTATCCCCGGATCTTTCACTCCTGAAACCATATATCTATATTCATTATGTTCAAATTGATCTCTGAAGCTGTTGATGAGCTAAAAGAAGCCTTCATTCCAACTTTAGCCAAGGCTGACAACGAAGTATGTATGGATTTTGAGATATCAGGGCCCTCTCATCAATGAACTAGGTGCAACAGAGTGCTTTTAAAACAGCTACGATGTTGGGGATCTGTTGATATCTATGGGAGATCGTGAATTGGAGATACTAACAACTGCAATTTTCCATAGGAAGAAGAAGAAGAAGAGGAGGAGGAAGAAGATGATGATGAAGAAGATGAAGATGACGAAGATGAAGAAAACGAAGGTGGTGATCAATTGGAAGCCTTAAGAGCCGACTGTGAAAAGACCGAATCCTGTTTACCACATCTACACCACTACGCTCACTGCGTTGAAAGAGTCACCAAGGAACAAGAAGAAGAAGGTTACGAAGACAAAGAATACAAAGAAGACTGTGTTGAAGAATTCTTCCATCTACAGCACTGTGTTAACGACTGTGCTGCTCCAAGACTTTTCTACAAATTGAAATAAGCGCTCAAGTACAGTTGATCCTACTTCTAAAAAGCTGCATAGAATCCCACACATACACACAATCTAATTTATTCATATCTTTTTTACTCATATTCATTCAAAAATAACACAATTTCAACATACAAAACACAAGATATTCAATTTGTTGATCAATGAAAGATCATGTCTCAACATTCTAGATCTTTATTTATATATGTATAACAAGAGCATCTTATATCCAAATGTATATACAATTATGATGTCTCGATATCAGGAAAAGTGATGTTGACTTTGACACTTGCAATTTCAATAGAATTAAATTTATATAACGAGTTATGCATTTAAATGATCAGTGTAGACTCATGAGACGCGGTATTAGTCCGGGACATGGGTTACTTGTGGCAATCAGTGACACATATCTTATCATCTAGATCGTAGCTACACTTATACACAGCTCTCAAGGAGCCCTAAATTCATTCTCACGTGATGTAGCGTGACATCCAAACACCGCTAAAGCAAATTAAATGAGGAATGTGTCTCAGACCAAACCAAACAGTTTTTTCAAAATTTACCAAACAACTGAAATAGCAGAAAAAAGACGAATTCGCGGAATGTCTTACATAAGCCTCTTTTAACTATGGTGAGAATCCGGTTGGCGCAGCACAAGCTCATGGGAGGATTCTGGTGAAAAGTATCTTGAAAAGCTAAGTTGACCATACTACTGTACTAGGTGTTTAGTGTATATCAACAAACCCATATTTCAGTAAGTAGGGAAACAGACCCCCTTGTGATTGAGATATAGATGAATGGGCATTGGATTTCAATCGGATTGAGGCATATAACTGTGGATACAAGACTTGTGTTTTGACAATACTTCAGATTAATGAGTTGAAGAAAAGTTTTGAACTGAGTAACAAGAACAACAAAATACATCAAGACAACAATCAGCAATGACATTCAACCGTTTAGATGATTAGGACCTAAGATCCAAGCAGCCACTATAACGAAGTACACACTAGGGGAATCCGCTCAGTTACTTCAAAGAACTTATATAGACTAACAATTTTTTACTAGAAATGGCTAAATCAAAGAACCATACCGCTCACAACCAAACCAGAAAAGCCCACAGAAACGGTATCAAGAAGCCAAAGACCTACAGATACCCATCCTTGAAGGGTGTTGATCCAAAGTTCCGTCGTAACCACAAACACGCTTTACACGGTACCGCCAAAGCTTTAGCTGCTGCTCGTGCTGAAAAGAAATAAATTTAGTATCAATTGATTCAATGAATAATAACGTTAAGATTGTATTAAATTAATTAGGCTTTTATGTTGACAGTTTGAAGTTTTTATGTATATCATTTAATGGTTAAAGAAAATATTTAAAAACAAGATGTGATTCACCCAATGTAAGCAGTTTCAATTAGAGGAGCACAAAAGGAAAGAAGGCATCGGGAAACGGTCTCTTAAGTCACGGTTGGAACTTCGCAAGTACAATGCACCGCTGTATGTGTTTGTTTTGTGTCAAGTTCTGATTAGTTGATCTGTTGTTCCGGTTTTGTGGTTCCAGTAATATCGTAGAATAAAGTTTGGGCGGCTAATACCAAAGATCATTGGATATAAATACGCTTACTTCCTATAGTTAACTTCCTAATACTCATTGTATTGATTTGAAAGAGCCGCCAAATCATTTCGAAATGTCTGAACAATTAATTGACTTACAAACCCCACCAGAATCCGCTGCACTAAGCCCAACAGAGTTAGTTGTCAATTCAACAGCGGCTTTGACCATTGACGAAAGCGCTGCTGTTGAAACAAGCAGTGGTGCTGTTTTAGAGAATATCGCAGAGGAAGGTGAAGAAGTGGGCGCTAAGCTAAACAAGAAGCGTCTCCATATCTCAAACGTCAGTTACCATACAACTGAAGATGACTTGAGAGAGCTATTGAAAGATTATGAAATGTAAGATACAGATACCCTTATTTGTATTCCAACATTTGTTTGTGCCATTGGTGTGCAACTTTGAACACGGCGGCTAACATATCTATTATAGTGTTTCAATTGTTATTCCATGTCAAACCGTCAGAGGGTTCAAATCAAGTTATCAAAAATCTTTAGGGATTGCTTATGTTGAATTTGCAAATGAAGAAGATGCTGAGGCTGCCAAGGCCCAAATTGGTGGTGTTATTGTCAATGAGCGCCCATTACGTGTCAAGTCATCAGTCCCGTATTCACCAAAGCTGGGCCATGTGAAGAGAACTAGATCTAGAAGACATAGTCCATTCCATAGATCAAAAGAGAATAAGCAAGTTGACAAAGCAGAGAAATCAGAAGAGCCAAAGACTGAAAGCGAGCTGAAGTTTGATGAGAATGAATTACAGATCACCGAGTCCCCACAAGAAGAACATGAAGATGCTGGTAAAGGTGTCAGTGATATTGGATCAGGCATCTCTGTTGCAACTGAGGAAAATGAGAAAGTTGAACAAGAAACATCAAAAGATACTGTGTTCTTGAGCCGTCTTTCTCCAAAGATTACTGATGGTGACCTTCGTGAGTTCTTCCATGACTTTGGTCCAACTGATGTTTATGTCTTCAAGAACCGTGTTGCCAAAAAGCAACATCCTTTGCGTTTCAACCATAGATTTGTGTCAGCTTTGGTAACTTTATCATCAACAAATGGTGTTGAAGACTCAATCAAGGCGCTTTCTGATCAAAAATTGAAAGGTAAATCAGTTGTTATTCGTGCTGCATATGTGTCAAAGATTGAAGATGTGAAAAGAGCCGCTGAAGTTCGTCAAAAGAAACAGTCCAAGATTGAAGAGGTTGCTAACGCTGCCGCTTCTGCTGCCATCACCAAAAAGGACACACCAGCAAGTGATGCTCTAGCAAATGATTCCATTGATGTTGTGAAAGACGATGATGATGAAGAATCCGATGGTCTTCAACCAGAAAGACCATCAATCACTGCTTAGGCTCGGAAGTCTGACATAGATGGCGCTTCAGGAAAAGCATACCGTATTCCACTTTTATAGCAGCTCGTGAAAAACTAACTTCTGTTGCATTATATGATTTTAACGATAACAATTCAGCAGTAGTGTTGTATATGCTAATCCCCCAGTAATCTAGCTCGTTAAACATTGTACGTTAATTTACACGTGTAGAAATGGCATAAATCCTAATCTGCCAGATCTCTCAATCTCAAAATCCAAATCGTCCGCTCGCTCTTTGAAATCTCTGCTGAAAATTTTGGACCAAGTTGTACTGATGTTCTGAGATTTACGGAAGTTCGTGGTGTTCGGATGTCATTCAGCCAGCGCCAGAAAAGCAGTCCCAAGTTTTTTCATTACGGAAGCCGTCCGGATTGGGCATCGGTTACGCAGCACTTTGCGAAAACAATTTTCCCATCAATCTACATGAAAATTGAAAAACTGTTTGAGTACAACTACCATCAATACATAGAGCCTGTATTAAACCAACCAATATAATCAACAATGGGTATGTCTTACTGGGTAGCAAGAAGAGAGGATTCAATGAACCAGCATAGAATATTCATTTGCACTGTGGGCAAGCTATAAACTGGGAAAGTCAGCGTCTTTTGACGAGTACAAAAAATCTTCAGAATGTTACTATAAGATATCATATACATCACAAGATCACACTAGTAACTGAAAGCAACAAATACAATATACTACAAAGTCATGGGATGTGCAATAATAGACTGTGGAATCGTTTTTGGATGGACTCTCTTCAGGAAAAGTTGAAATATTTGAGATCTGTAAGTACTAACAAAATTTCACAGGTAGAGTTATTCGTAACCAAAGAAAGGGTGCTGGTTCAATCTTCACCTCTCACACCAGATTAAGAGAAGGTGCTGCTAAATTAAGAACCTTAGATTACGCTGAACGTCACGGTTACATTCGTGGTGTTGTTAAGCAAATCATCCACGATGCTGGTAGAGGTGCTCCATTAGCTAAAGTTGTTTTCCGTGATCCATACAAATACAAATTACGTGAAGAAACTTTCATTGCTAACGAAGGTGTCTACACTGGTCAATTCATCTACGCCGGTAAGAAGGCTTCTTTGAACGTTGGTAACGTTTTACCATTAGGTGCCGTCCCAGAAGGTACCATCGTTTCTAACGTTGAAGAAAAACCAGGTGACAGAGGTGCTGTTGCCAGAACTTCCGGTAACTACGTTATCGTTATTGGTCACAACCCAGATGAAAACAAAACCAGAATCAAATTACCATCTGGTGCCAAGAAAGTTGTCTCTTCCGATGCTAGAGGTGTTATCGGTGTCATTGCCGGTGGTGGTCGTGTTGACAAACCATTATTGAAAGCTGGTAGAGCCTTCCACAAATACAGAGTTAAGCGTAACTCATGGCCAAAGACTCGTGGTGTTGCTATGAACCCAGTTGATCACCCTCACGGTGGTGGTAACCATCAACATATTGGTAAAGCTTCAACCATTTCTAGAGGTGCTGTTCCAGGTCAAAAGGCTGGTTTGATTGCTGCTAGAAGAACCGGTTTGTTACGTGGTTCCCAAAAGACTCAAGAATAAGTTATTTAACTATGTTTATAAATATTACGAATTCTTTAGGGGGGCTTCTTATATCTGTGTTTTTCAAAAATAAATATCATTAATGTACTTTTATGTCATTCATTGTGAATAAGTTGTAGGATTGTAAATAGTTGAGTTTACATTCCTTTGAAATCATGTAAGTACTTGAGTCTACAATGCTTTGAACTCATAAATGTATGTATGTATTGTTGTTGTGTGTATATGTACATAAAATGCATCAGATTATTCTTCATCTGGTAATCTAACACTTCCTGAAACTTTGCTCCAGACAAAGCTTAGTTTACCACCAGCGGCTAAAGAAGCGATGATTGTTATAATTTGGAACCCAGCTAAGATGATAAATGGAGAACCAACCCAGAAATCAGCAGTGTAACCACCTAATTTGGAGATGATCAAGATACCGATACCACCAATTAATGAGTAAACACCTGAGATGGACCCATTGTGAGCTCTCTTAGTATCAGTACATAATGATAAAGAAACCAAGATGGAACCGATTTGACCAGCACCAAAGAAACAACTGAAGATGATGGCAGCGGCACTCTTTGGATTCTTTAAGAATGCAAAACCAAATGTACCAACCAAACCGAAGGTACAAGCCAAGATCATTGAGTTTTTACGACCATGCTTATCAGCCAAGTAACCGAAAATTGGGGCAAAGATCAATGCAACAGTATGACAGATACCAGTCAAGATAGCAGCTTGAACATAAGCTTCTCTACAACTGGCCTTATCAGTTGAAGAGCAGATACCATGGTCATAGTAGTATCTGTTGACATATAATGGGATAAAAGCAGCAGCGACAACAGTGGTGGAACGACTCAAGAACCCACCCATGTAACCCAATGCGATCTTTGGATCTTTAGCTTCGAGGAACCCAAGCTTCATTAAGCCGAAATAAGTATGTTTTTGTTCTTCAGCAAAGATGGCATGCTCTTCTTCTTCCAATTCGTCAAGGACATCATCGTATGGAGATAAATATTTTGACAAGTATGGGATCTTGAAAGATCTGGAAGAGTATAAACCATATGAGAGGAAGACAGAAGCGATTAGTGCAATGGCACCAACCACAAAGTAAGAGTGCTTCAAAGCTTGAGCTGGTGGTTCAGTTTGACCAAATTTGGTTGGTAATGGTACGTAAACAGAAACAGAGAACACAGCACCTAAACCAGTTGAGATACCAATGACAGATGTAAGCTTACCGTTTCTCTTGCTGACAGCTTTACCAGTAGTCTCTCCATCTTGGTCGTCTTCTTGTGATTGTTCAATTTCAGAGGCATCACCCAAGGCAGTGTAGCCAACATTACTACCACCAAACTTGAACAATGAGCTTAGTTCAAACCCAGATGAGGATAATTCAGCTAATAAAGCAGTCATCATAGACCCTGCAGCAGTGGCACCAACGGCGAAGAACATTCTCAAGAGTAACAAGTCTGGATAGACATTCTTAGCCAATGTGAAGAAGAAGAATGACAAACCAACACCGAAAACACCAGATACCAAGATAGCTTTTGGACCAATCTTGTCACTTAGTGTACCTAAGAAAGGACTTAAAGCGATAGAAACAACTTCATCAGCAAAACCTAAGGTACCAATATAGTCACCAATCTTTGTGGAGATCCCCAAGATATCGGTCAAGAAGAACGACTGGGTGGAACTCATGAAAACCATAAATGAGATGTTGAAGAAACATGCCAAAGCGAAAGAGATGAAGTTCAGCTTAGAGTAAGGCTTAGAGACAGGCATCTTTGAATGTGTGCTACTTCAGCTTCTAAAGAAGTGATTCAAGGGATGGATATATTTTTATGACACTAAAAGACCAGGTCTCAAAACAATTTTTCAAAGCTCTAGCACTTCGCCTAGAAACAAATCCAGCTTCATCTCGTCTGATTTGTTAATTGGGTGCATTTAGCATGTATGAACAATAAACGGGCATCGATATGTCCGGTGCAGAACGCATTCGCGGACCCCATCCCAACATCCGAACACCACAAGATAAATCAAGAAACACGAAAAGGTAAACAAAACAAAACAAATAAAAGTAAACAAAGATCAAAAGACGCCAAAAGGAAGCCGCTGTTGACTATAAAGAGAAGAAGAATCCAGGCGCTGAGATGAGAATCGAGGAGCTTATCATCGACGGGTTCAAGTCGTACGCGACAAGAACGGTGATTCCAGGTTGGGATCCGCAGTTCAACGCGATCACTGGGCTTAATGGTTCAGGTAAATCTAATATCTTGGATGCTATCTGTTTTGTTTTGGGTATCTCGTCCATGTCCACTGTGAGAGCTTCGAATTTGCAAGATTTGATTTACAAGAGAGGTCAAGCCGGTGTCACAAAGGCGAGTGTTACTGTGGTGTTTGATAATGGTGATAAGGCTAAGTCTCCTATTGGGTTTGAATCTGTTCCAAAGATCTCCGTTACTAGGCAGATTGTTCTTGGTGGTACAAGTAAATATTTGATTAATGGTCATAGAGCTCAACAACAAGCTGTGTTACAGTTATTCCAATCTGTTCAGTTGAACATTAACAATCCAAATTTCTTGATTATGCAAGGTAAGATCACGAAAGTGTTGAACATGAAGCCTGCTGAAATCTTATCCTTGATTGAAGAAGCTGCTGGTACCAAGATGTTTGAAGATCGTAAGGATAAAGCTGAAAAGACCATGGCCAAAAAGGAGACAAAGTTACAAGAGATCAGATCCTTGTTAGCTGAAGAGATTGAACCTAAATTAGAGAAGTTGAGAAACGAAAAGAGAACATTCTTGGAGTTTCAACAGACACAATCCGATCTAGAGAAGCTTTCACGTGTTGTTAACGCTCATGACTTTACATCACTCTCAAAAAAGTATCGCAAATACAAAGATGAATATGAATCGAAACAGTCTGTCATAGAAAACTCAGATAATGAGGTTTCACGACTACTGAATGAAGTCCACAATTTGAATGAAGATTTGGAAAAGTTCAAAGAACGCAAGTCTCAGGAGGCTAAAAAGGGTAACAAGCTTAAAGACTTGGAAGCAAAGCAAAATGAGGTGTCCAAAAATATCACAAGACTCAAAACAACTAAAGGTATTATTGTTGAGAACACTAAAGATGAAGAGGCCAGAAAGCAAGAAACTATGATTCAGATCCAAAACTTGGAGAATGAAATTGAAGCAAAATTGGCTGCACATGGAAATTTGGAGAAAGATTACAATCGTGCTAAAGAACAGTTGACTGAATTGAAAGAAACACATACCAAGAAGGAAGAACTTCTAGCCACATTAACCACAGGTGTTTCGTCCAAGGGTAAGTCTGGTGGTTACTCATCACAACTTCAGGAGGAAAAGCAAAAACTTGCAAACGTCAATGTTTCAATCCAGCAATCACAATTGAAGGCAAATAGATTGTTATCCGAAAACCAAACAAACCAACCTAAACTTGAGAAGGCTAAAAGAGATCATGAAGTGTTCTTACAGGAAATCAACCAACTCAAACAGAAGCAAGCTGATCTCGAAGCTCAATTATCTAAAGTTGGGTTCAACCCTCAAAGAAGCGCTGAACTTAAGAGAAAGGAAAACGAAATCAACCGCTCATTGCACCAGATTTCACAAGAAGCAGCTTTCCTCAAGAGAAAAGTGGCTAATCTTGAATTCTCCTACACCAAACCAACTCCAGATTTCAATTCCAGATCTGTCAAAGGTGTTGTCGCTCAATTATTCAGTCTTGATGAAGAAAATTCAGCATCTGCCACTGCTTTAGAAGTCGCTGCTGGTGGTAGATTGTACAACATTGTTGTTGATAATGAAGTTACCGGTGCTCAACTTTTGGAAAGAGGTCAATTAAGAAAACGTGTGACAATCATTCCATTGAACAAGATTGCTGCACGTACTCTATCTGAACAACAAGTTCATATCGCCAAAGAACTATGTCCTGGTCAAGTCGAATTGGCTCTTAATTTGATCCGTTTTGAAGCTCCATTCACAAATGCATTAGCATTTGTGTTTGGAAGAATATTTGTTTGCGATTCAGCTGAATCCGCAAAACAAGTATCTTTTAATCAGAAAGTTCGAGCAAAATCCGTGACTTTACAAGGTGATGTTTACGATCCTGAAGGTACTTTAACTGGTGGTAGTAGAAAGACATCGGGTTCCGTCCTCATCAACATCCAAAACTATAATAGGGTTAACAACCAAGTGAAGAGTCTTAGTAACGACTTGAAAAACGTACAGTATGAGCTTGCTCAAGATCATGAACTATCGGAAAAGACTAGATCCATCCAGAACGAGCTAAGCTTAACGTCACATCAGATCCAATTAGCAGAAAAGAACCTACGAACCAATCCTTCAAGTCAGATCTTATACAAGTATGAAGCAAATGAGAAAGAAATTCAAGAGCTGCAACAAGAAGTTCAAGAGAAACAGTCTCAAGCTCAAAAGATACAAGCTGAAGTTTCCAAGATTGAGAACGATATGAAAGAGTTTAGTAATGATAGAGGCTCCAAGTTACAAGAATTGGAAAACGAAGTTGAAACCATTGCTTCAGAAATATCAAAACTGAGCAAAAAATTGGAGAAAGCATCCGACGTTTTCCAATCATCTCAAATCGAGATTGAACAATTGGGCGGTGAATTACAAACGGCTAAAGAGTATATAACGGAAATTGAAGCTACATTACAAGAATTAGTGAAGCAGGTTACCAAAGCTGATCAAGATCTTGAAGAGCAAACCCGTATAATCAGTGGCATCAACGAACAGATCGATGTTGAAAGAGAACACCAAGTTGGTATCAACGAGGAAATTGCTGAGTTGAACAAAGTGTTGAAGGCCAAAAATCAACAGATAAACGACATCAAGCTTAACTCTCAGAAATTGTCTCATGAGGTTGAAAAGTTATCCAGTTCAACAAAATCATTGGGTAAACATCTTGAAGAATTGCTTGAAGAAAACTCATGGTTACAAGACGAGAACATCGTAAATAGTGTGATTCAACAATATCCAAATATTAACCTTGATGAATGTCATGAACAGATTGCCAGATTGACTGAAAGATTCCAAGGTATGAAACGTAAAGTTAACTCTAATATCATGAGTATGATTGATAATGTTGAGAAAAAGGAGACATCGTTGAAGCAAATGATCAAGACTATCGAGAAGGATAAAGCCAAGATCGAAGAGACCATTGTCACTTTGAATGAATACAAGAGAGAAACTTTGGTCAAGACATGGGAAAAAGTCAGTACTGATTTTGGTCTTATCTTTGGTGACTTGTTACCATCTTCATTCTCCAAGTTAGTCCCACCTGAAGGCAAGGATGTTACTGAAGGTCTTGAAGTTAAGGTTAGACTAGGTAAAGTTTGGAAAGAAAGTTTGGTTGAATTGTCTGGTGGTCAAAGATCCCTTATTGCGCTTTCGTTGATTTTGGCATTGTTACAGTTTAAACCAGCACCTATGTACATCTTGGATGAAGTTGATGCTGCTTTAGATCTAAGTCATACACAAAATATTGGTCACTTGATCAAGACGAGATTTAAAGGGTCCCAATTTATCATCGTTTCTTTGAAAGAAGGTATGTTTACAAATGCTAATAGGGTGTTTAGAACTAGATTCCAAGATGGTACATCAGTGGTGAGTGTTATGTGAAGTTGTCTAGTTACATGGATTTTGATGACAATGACTTTAAAACGTTCTAATATAAATTAATCTATTTGTATACTATGGATTTTGATGACAATGACTTTAAAACGTTCTAATATAAATTAATCTATTTGTATACTTTCCCCCATTTTCTTATGCGTAGACCATCATGATCCGAGTAAATGGTCCTTCTGATAACTTTATAACCACCAATCCAAGGCAATAGTTTTACCCTTATAGCCCAATACAAACTTGCTATCACCAACAAGACAATCCCACCAAAAGAGTAAGATCGTATCATAGTTGAAGGAGATGTAAAAGGTGCCAGAAACACCAATGCCGATGAAACAAAACAAAAAATCACTGCAATATGTGGACTTTTAATTGGTGCTTGGATCTCGGGGAATCTAAATCTAGCCTTGTATATCCCAATACACAAAATAGCATGGAACAATTGATTAGGATATATCTGCATCGAGACAATATAGTTGTATAAATCACCATTGCGAGGTAAGTACAATACAACACATGAAATAGCAACATTAATCAATAATGCCACAATTGGTGTCCCGCAAGGATAATTCGATGCTATGGTATGCGACATTGGTAAGAATCCTTCTCTAGCGATTGATTGGATCAGCATTGAGTCCGCGTATATGACCACTAGGACATTCGTAGCGGCACTTATGGCAATGACTGATGATAGGAGTTGTCTACCCACGATTTCACCAAATAGTCTTTCAAAGAGGATAGCACCAATGAGTTCACCACTGTGTAAGATCTCTTCTGAAGGGATAACTATGAGGTACGAGACGTTGAGTGCGATGTATGTTAGTATCACGATGGTCATAGAGATTGGGGCAGATAGTTTGAGAGTTCGAATAGGGTCTTTGATTTCATTTTGGACCATATGAGGTGTTGTCCAGCCTCCGAACGAATATATGACCCTTAGGACGACAGAGCCTAACAGTGACAGTGACACCTTTGAAAACTTTGGTGGATGGAGCACTGAATCCCAGTGTAATTGTGTTTCGATGTTAGTTATCGAAGAAGGCAGCACAACCACATAGAGTGCTATCAATCCCATGATCCCGATCAAAAACAGTTTAATACCACCAATGACATTCTGGATCCTTAGTCCTAATCCTCTTGAACTCCCATGAGCAATTAAACCAGCAACCAGAAGCCCCACGGCAATTTTACGTGCCTTTTCATCGTCCTTTTCAAGACCAAGAGCATATCTCAAATACTGTCCAAATATCAACGCATTCCCACTCGAGATATTGAACAACACGTTAAACATCCCAAACACAAAACTAGCATAGTAGCGAGGCCAGGGGAACAAAAATTCCAAAAACACTTTAGTAGCACCTGATCTTGGTAATAGTGATCCTAATTCCAAATAAACCAACAGACCACTCATTGCAACACTTGCACCCATCAGCCAAACCATGAAAAACATTGGTACATCACCTTGAAGATCCTTGAATATACCTCCTGGAGTAGCGAATATCCCTGAACCGATCATTCTACCGACAAAGAGGATGATTGTTGAGTAGAGACCCAAGTGTCTTCCATGTGGTGGATCCTCTAGTGGTAGAAGTGTTGTTATATTGGTACCTTGCTGTAAGATAGGCTTTGCGGTATCTATGGTTTCATCTTCACTTAGATCAAAACAGACGTCCTCAGAAGGCAAAAGCGCCGAGAATTCGTTACTCATTCTGATTTAGGAGCTGTGTCTTCAGAGCTGTGTAGTGTTGAGATGAAGTTATGTGTGAGTATTGTTCATTCGCTCTGTTATCAGAAAATATCAAAAGATCAAGATCAATAGCTAGATATTCACCGCCTCGGAGTTTGTATTTCCTAAACGGGACTTGATTCCGAAGCTATAGACTTTTGTTACAGGCACTACCTTAAGAAACCAATGCTATATTATTTTCTGCAAAATGGTAGTAGATCACGCAGGTTTTTTGTACATACTGGTGTATTATCTCTCAATGGGCCAGCTTGGCGGCCTTCAAGTCTTTAAAATGGGTTTTTTGTAACAATCAGAAAAATTGCATATATTTTTCAAAATAAGCACCTCGTAAAGTTTTCTGGAAGTTGAAATGCAAAATAAACAGAATTTTCAAATAAAAATTTATTTTTTTTTTCGAAATATATTTAATGAAGTCATTCCAAACCTTCTTCAGAGGCAAAAGATACTATTCATAGCCATTTTGACTGAATTTCATATGATTTTGACTAATATAGGCGCAAATAGTTCAACTCAGATATGGCTTACATAATCAAATTTTAGTATACACAAATTGATCATGAATAGCTGTTTAATCAATAGATTTAAATACTTTGAATTGGGTAGATATGATTAAATGGACTCTCTAGATGTATGTAGCCTTAATGTGCTTAAATACACTTATTCCGTTCCATCTCATTATGCGCAGCTAGGACGTCGACACTCACAGTTGATGATCGAGATAAACCAGCCTTAACTTTAAAGGAATACACAGCATAGGTGTACATACGAAGTGAACCACAGTAAAGCTCCTCATTTAGAGCATCTCTTTGGAAAACTCAGACATTTATCCAGACAATTTATAGCTTACAGCATCGAGCGCACTTCAGGAACTCTATCTAACTTCAGCTGCGAACTCTATCTAACTTCAGCTGCGGATTGTATGCAAGCCATTCAAACCTACTACAAATCTTGCCATAATTAAAAAGGTATTGCCTATAATGAATATGCATATACTTGAATTATGGTTCAATCATAGATAACTAGTAATATATCCCAGTATTTTTGTTGAAACCTTCACACAAACACGTACAAATCACAATAATCCGTACGACATGTGATGAACTTGCTTCAATGATGGGTATGAACTAAATATATACACCAATGAAGATTCTTTTTGAAACAGCGTTCTGGACTATATACACACTTTCAATACAGCAGGTGATGGCAAATTAGAAGTTTCATATAGTGTGGTTTACCGGTTTACCTACGCTAATACTGAATCTGTGTTATAAAGAGGGAAGTCATCGACCGGCTCGGTCCCTACGTGCTGG
>JAJLXP010000010.1:0-183121 GCA_030674255.1 Hansenula queroliae | reverse complement strand
ATAATATACAGGAATATGGAAGTGGGAATCCACTTCATATTTAAATGGTGTGAAAATCTTCATTTTTAAGAGCGGCACCGGCGTCTGTGCGTCAACTCAGTGAACTGAAGAAATCTGTGGTGTTATTGGTTATTGATTCTCAAGTGTTTATGTTATGTAATCAATGATGGGATTTCATAACAATACTGTTAAACCACATTGAAACCTTGAACACTGCTGTTTCCCGGACCAGCTAGATTTTTGCTGACTAAGCTGGACCGGGGCTTCTAACCATGATCATAACTACAACGGATTCAACTGGTGTCGTACTACCTTTATTCTCTGCATGAACAGTTGAGCCTATGTGGCTTCTTTTACGGCATAATCTGAAGGGCCTCGGCTCCTTTTTTTAATGACTCAATATGGAGTTTATAGCCGGTGTAGTTGTCACTTGTAGCTGGAATTTCATGGTTGGTGTGCGGATGTCGGATGAGGTACACGTAATTAATAGGCGAGTGGAATAATATTTATCAGACATTTCCAAGTCGAACCACTACATCACATTATAGAGGGGCAAGCCGGTAAGCTGCTGTTGTGACCTTGGGACCATTATGTTTGGAAGAAAATCAGCTAAGAAGGAAAAAGAGGTCGATACTGCTGATCTGATTGAAGTATCAACGCCCTACGACAAACCTAACACCATCAGCTCACCTAAACCAAGAGAGATCAAAGAAAATGAGCAATCCAAGTATGATGAAGTGCTAAAACATTTCCAAAATCCAGAATTCACCGTGGCAGTGGAACCTAAATCCACTCAAAAGGCACCATTGACAGAGCATGAAAAATGTTGGTTGACAAGAGAATGTCTACTGAGATATCTGAGAGCCACGAAATGGGTGGTTAAAGACGCCATTGAAAGATTGGAGCTAAGTCTATCCTGGAGAAGAGAGTTTGGTGTAAGTGGTGATGATGACTCTTGTACTGCTGAACTAGTCAGTCCTGAAGGTACCACTGGGAAACAGGTCATTTTGGGTTATGACGATGAGGCAAGACCAATTTTGTATTTGAAAAATGGTCGTCAAAACACAAAATCATCATTCAGACAAGTACAATTCATGGTTTACGAATTGGAAAGAGCCATTGATTTCATGCCTTCCGGACAAGAGACCATTGCATTGTTGATTGACTTCAAACAGTATAAGGAAGATGGTATAATAAGCTCTAAAACTCCACCTTTATCCATTGGTAAACAAGTCCTAGACATTTTACAAACACACTACCCAGAAAGACTAGGAAGGGCGCTGTTAACAAACATCCCTCTGGTTGCATGGACTTTCCTAAAAGTGATACATCCATTCATTGATCCTCAAACAAGAGAGAAAATCATTTTTGATAAACCTTTTGAAAATTACATCCCATTAGATCAATTAGATAAAGATTACGGTGGTAAAGTGCTATTCCGCTACGATCATGATGCATATTTCCCTTCTTTGGTGGAACAGGCAGAAGCCAAAAGGGGAAAGATTTTCGAAAGGTTTTTGAAATTTGGTGGTATTGTTGGTCTTAGTGAAGTGGATTTGAAAGGAACACACGATGAGTTGATGTTCCCTGTTGCCCAATTAGCGTGATCAAATCTATATAGCTTTTTACATCTTTGGTTCCAATAGAATTTAGATACAGTCAAAATTCAAAGTATATGTTGCATTGTTTTATTTTTCCGTAGAGATTTCCCGAAAAGTCGTTAAAGCCTTAAAATCCCGAATATAGGTTGATTGTCTATCCTATTACTAACACGAGATTACAAATACATTTGCCCTGTGTGTATATAAACTGACTACATGGACAAGTCATTGTGAGCCTTCAAAAATGATTTGCTTGATTGACCAAGCTGATAGTGATCATGGGTTCCCCTTTACCAGCTGTACAGAAGTCGATCAAAATTGGTGATAATTACGAACCAGAGGTTGTGACAACTCGAGTTCCAACAACTCTTGAAGGCGACGAAATACTTGTCAGGACAAAAGCTGTTGCCATCACACATGTTGACAATTACTTCCGTGACTTCAAATGGGCAACTCCTGGTACAGGTTTAGGGACATCATTGGCTGGTGATGTTGTGGCAATTGGTGCTCAAGTCCAAAGATTTAAAGTCGGTGATACGATCTCTAGTTTCACATTCGGATCTGATGAGGATCATAAGGATCATGGGGCCTTCCAGCAATATGTTAAAGTTCTTGAATCCAATTCGTTTCAGTTTAATGTTTCCGGTTTTTCAGAGAAAGACGATATCCCAAGGGGTCCAGTGAGAACTTATGAAGATGGTGCTTCGATTGTTGATCCATTGATAACTATTGGAATATCTATTTATTTGTCCTTTGGGAGCACAAATGATCCAAACAAGACCCTGCTGGTCTATGGAGGCTCGACAAGTGTTGGCCAAATAGCTATTCAGTATGCTAAAACACTGGGATGGAAAATCATAGCCATTGCATCACCAAGATATGAGAGCCTTTTAAAGAATCTGGGTGCAACTACTGTTCTTGATTACCATTCGGGAACCCTATCTGAAGATATAAGACAATTGAATTTACATATTGATTTTGCATATATCACAACAGGAGGTGAGAAGGCAGTTGAGCAGGTGTATGAAGGTTTACCTACAACTCATCCAATCAGGATCGAAGGTCTTCAAGTTGCGGACATTTCATTTATTGACAACAAGAAGTCCAATATTACATATGAGATGACGAGGGCTTTCACTTCACATGGCCAGACTGTATCGTATGGAGATGGTAGTAAATTTATGCCTAAAGAGGGAACACTGAGCAGTATGAAAAGATTCATTCCTATATGTGAAGAGCTAGTGAATAATGGGTCCATAGAGCATATACCTATCAAAGTTGTATCTGGAAATCTGGATGGAATCAAAGAAGCCTTGACACTGCTGAAAGAAGGCCATGTATCTAACCAAAGACTGGTTGCCAGACTTGACTTATAAAGTTTTTATCCCAAAACTCACTCATATACATTTCAATTATTACTACCCCTTTACGAAAGATTTTGTTTGTGCATTACTAGTTTGCTGAATTGAATTGTAGGTATTAAGTAGGCTAGCTAGTAGTATTAGTCATTTGGAATGTATGCTCCGAAGATGAGCCGATTAACTCCGGCTATCGGATTTAGTGATTTTAACCAATTTGTTGAATTTGCCTAATAGGTGGACTGATATTGAGTTTTTTGATAAGATACATATCATTATAGGTGTTTTTGTCATAATTCACATAAATATTACACCAAAACTTAGATAAGTGCTATTTTCAAATTTGAAACTTTTTATCTTGTAGATCTTTGAAGTTTAAATATAAAATATGACGTCTTCTAAATATTTTAATTTAGCTTACCACTAAACTAGAACGTCCCAACAGCTTTCGGCTAAGATAGTCGAGTGGTTAAGAGCTGATTATTGTGCGGACATTTAGCACCAGTTCAAGATCATGGGTTCGAACCCGAGCTAGCAGCTCATAATTTACCCCTCAGTTAGCTGTGCTGAGCTGGGCCGGTCCCCCAGATTTTATAAAGGAGCACCCCGTGGTGCGGAAGTACCCGGGAGAGACTAAAGGTTGATGAAAACAGCTGAAAGTCGGTGACGAAGTCATATAACCCCCGGAAGAGCAGGATGGGAGACAGGTATCGCTGCTGGTGCTGAAGTAAGAGATCATATAACTCTTCCGATTGATGACAATGATAAATAACTACTAGTAATAAACATTATATCTATAAAAAAAAAAAAAAAAAAAAATTACCACTATAACTAAATGAATATATACAAGCTTTATAACTAATACATGAATATGATTAAAAAAAAAAAAAATTACCTTTGATGAGGATAAAAGCAATGTTAAAGGACCTTTAGTACTACCGAAGTAAAAAATCTGAATCATTAGTGTTTCTTTGAAGGCATAAGGCCGACCTCAAGATATGGGTCTTTCTGATGACATAATCGACATGCATAATGCATAATCAATCAAGCAAAATCGCAATAGGTATTACTTAGATCTAGTGGCTTGCATACATCTTTCATAGCTGTATAACTCTTTCCCATATGGGTTCTTACCTGAACGATGTGAGGCGATCTCGACATTTATTGATCAGTTGAAGAGCTTGCTGAATTATAGCATTCTATACGATTGGGAAGTAGGTGGGGGATGGGGGAGTTGGGATGTTACTTAACGACAATTCAAGAGCTCTGAAGACGCATCAGAAACAATACAACTTACAAGCTCACATGCGAATGACGCTTCCTTAAAGGTAAAAAGCCCCATAACCAGTAATCAGAAAAGGTTATGATCAGTCATTTTGTGCTTAAGAAAGATTCCTGTCGGATTTAACATATAAACCTCAACTACCACAAAGATGCATCAGACTATCGAGATGAAAAACAACATCTATTAGCATCTCACCCTAGATCGACTCATTAAGATTGAGAAGAAAGTGAGATCTATACACCTGTGTTGCTAGAAATAGATCGCTTTTAGGAAACAGAGGCTGCATCACATCAAGCTATATTTTTCCATTGTTGAGTACAAAGTGATTGAACTTTTGACACATAATAATCAAGGAAACCCGATTCACACAAGACTTTGAAAGAAGCAAACGAAACAAACACAATGAGTCACCAGAACAACATTGAAGACTACATCGCCCGCATGAAGTATCATATCATGGGAACACTTGATAAAGTGGCTAGTTCTGACAACATTAGACTTTGCAACTTTCCAAATATGGCGTTACCATATGAATATTCATCTTGGGAGCAGTTGTTTTCTACAAATTATTACAAAATCTTGAGCACAACCCGTCTCACTCCGGATATCATAAGTCAAATTGCAGAGATTAGACATTGGAGAAAGATAGAATGCTATCAACAGTTACAACCAGAGCAGTACGGTCTCGAGTTGAGGTTGTATCTTCACTATGAAGAGAGAAATCATCCAGAGATGGTTCCACTGGGGTTCAGAAACGTTATGGAATACCTCTATGATATAAGAGTTGGACTAGACCCAAGGGAGGCAGGTTTATTTGAAGATAAGAGACACAATTATAGTCAATTGTTTTACAGCTCTACAATGATATTGGAATCCAGAGGGTTTTTAAAACCATTAGACATTTTCAGATATCGATTACCAAACGTTCAGTTTATAGGTGATGATTTCATTGGTGGTAATGACGTCCTAGGCCCATTCTTTCTGGACATTTCCGGGGTTGAGATCAATTCACCTGATGGTGGTTATGTCTTGATAATCAAGAGTCCATTTATTGATTTTGGTTTCGTTGCACAAGATTTATGGAGACATTTAGATACACCACAATGGCAATCAACAAGCAAAGTGTTTATTGGAGATTATCATCTTTTGATGGATCAAGATCGTGCACAATTACAGGAATCGTTTTTCGATAACAATGATGAAGAAGCGGAGTCACAAAAGGCATCGGACTATCTCAAAAGTATATTAAAACATCTTTGAGCAGTATACGTACGAACGACGATGTGGGTTTAATCGATGATTCAATACATATATTAATCATAAACTTATCATTATGCTAAAAATTCAACTTTTAAAGTTTGCATCAAGAAAACGAATGGAAACCTAGAAATAGAAACATATAAAACAAAATATAGACATATCAGCCCTGCCAAAAAAATGACAATATCTCATCGTAGACAACAAACACAAATAAGTAAACAAAAGTTAAAAATGAAAGACAAAAAAAGACATGTTAGTAGCGATTTTAATTGTCTGAACAACCTTAAAAAAAGACAAATAAATCGAATACACCCTTTTAACAATTGACAATCACCCACTTTGCTCATGCGTCCACGAATGAAAATACACCCAAATTTCAGCTATACAAGGCCCCAGACATTTCAAATTAGTACCAGTTTCTACCTTGGTTCAAATCAACATTACCATAAGCGGCATAGTAGTTTGGTTGTTGGTAGTATTGTGGGACATTTGAGTCTTCACCAGCAGCTTGGCCAGCAGCGGCACCAGAGGTGTTAGCACCTTGAGAGACTGGTTGTTGCTGTTGTTGTTGTTGGCCCTGTTGTTGTTGAGAAGCGGCGGCACTAGCACCTTGTTGAGATGCTGGAGCGGAGCTGGTTTGAGAGGCTTGTTGTTGTGGGACACCATAGGCGTTGTAACCCTTTGGTTGGGCGTATTGGTTGTATGGGGAGAATTGTTGTTGTTGAGCGGCAGCGGCTTGTTGTTGTTGGAAGTAGTATTGTGGGTTGTAGTACATGTATGGCATGTTTTGGAAGAATGGGGTTTGGTATGGCATGTTGGCGACGTTTGGTTGTTGAGAGGCAGCAGCGTTTGGTTGGACAGAGGAGGCAACTGGAGAAGCGGTGGCCAAGTCATTGGAGACTGGGACACCTGGGACTTGTGGTGGGATACCGTATTGTTGATGGCCGTATTGGGTTTGAGATTGTTGACCAGTGGTTTGATCATAAGAACCAGCTGATCTTTGTTGACCATAACGGTCAACTTGGTAATCTAAACCACCATAGTTGTAACCTGGGAATTGAGCGTTGTAACCGTAGTATTGTTCGTAGCCCTTTGGAGGTTGTTGCTGTTGCTGTTGTTGTGGTTGTTGTTGAGATTGTTGTTGTGGTTGCTGAGGTTGTTGAGGGTATTGTTGATACAATTGTTGTTGAGATTGTTGTTGGTTTTGGTATTGACGTGGTAATTGTTGTTGTTGAGATTGTTGTTGTTGTTGGTTGTAAAGGTTGTTGTATTGACGTTGTTGTTGTTGTTGAGCTGGAGCTTGTTGCTGTTGTTGAGGTTGTTGTTGAGGTTGTTGAGGTTGAGCTGGAACTTGTTGTTGTTGTTGAACAGCTGGTGTTTCTTCAGCATCATTAGCTAACAATGAAGAACCAAATGAGATACCACCGACATTGCTGACTTGGTTAGCGGTTTGTGGTAAGACGACAGGAGCATCTTGTTGTAATCTTCTTTGAGCTTTTGGTTGAGCTTGAGCCACAGCTGGGGCTTCAGCAGCTGGTTGAGATTGTTCTTGAACTGGTTCTTCAACTTTAACTGGTTCTGGTTCTTCAGCTTTTGGTTCTTCTTGTTCAGCTGGTTTTGATTCTTCAATGGCAACGTTTTCAACGGCTTTGGTGATTTCAGCAACTGGTTCGACTGGTTTGACTTCTTCCTCCTTTGGAGCTGGAGCTTGAGCTTGAGCTGGAGCTGGAGCTTCTTGTTGTTGTTTTGGTGGTTGAGGTTTTGGAGCAGCTTTAACCTTTGGTTTTGGAGCAGGTGGAGTGGCAATAGCGGCCCATGATTTGGTACTAGTGGCTGGAGTCAAAGCTGGTTTCTTGACTTCTTTCTTCTCTTCTGGTTGTTCTTTTGGTTCTGGTTGTTTTTCCACTTCTGGCTTAGCTTCTTTAGGTTGTTCTGGTTCTTGATCTTGTTTTGGTTGTTCTTGTTGGTCTTGTTCTTCCTTTTGCTTGGTAGCAACTTGAGCAGCAGCGGCAGCGGCTGCTTTAGCCTTTGGATCTAGAGCAGCGGCCCATGAAGTTGGCTTGAGACCTGGAGCAGCAGTAGTAGCGGCTTCAGCAGGTTTAGCAGCAGCAGGTTTAGCTTGAGCAGCAGGCTTTGGAGCTTGAGCGGCTCTGTCCTTCTTTGGAGCCTTTTCTCTGAAATTGGCGCTTCTTGGTTTGGCGTCTCTATTATGTTTGAAACCGTTTTCAGCACCACCAGCGGCTTTATTTATTATGTCATTAGAATGTTGTTGTTCGTGTCTTTCTTGTTGTTTCTCCTTCTTGGATGGCTTCTTAACCTCGTCCCATTGTTTAGCTTCACCAGTACTGATTTTCTCAACAATCACTTCTAGCACGTCGTACTCTTTGATTAAATCTAGTAAATCCTCATTTGACCATGTTGGGAATAGTTCTTTCAAAGTGGACAATTTGTTATTAGTCTCCTCGTCCAATTTAGAGCCGGAGGCACTGTTGGCACTGGTATTGAATCTCTTGGATTGGTTCTTGAAGCCGCCTCTTGGCCTTCTAGATTGTTGTTGTGATGCTGGTTTTTGTGCTGTGGATTGCGACATTGTTGACTATTTTTTATGATTTTATATGTAGATATTGGAGCGCTCTCACCTGTTAAAAAAGTTTACCTAGACCGATTCAATTGATGCGTATTCAGCTGGTATTGGATCTCTCTTGATTGACCTAAACTTTTCCGAGCAAATGGGAGTTGTGTGTACTGTTGTGTGGTTGTAGGATCAATTGAATTAAAACTGGTAAAGATCGTGGTATGCTAACTAGATGCTTTATCTCTTAATCGATTGATTGTGTGAGTAAGTGGTTGTTATAATTTGACTTGGTGGTTATAAATCTTGCTACTTTGTTAGTGGCTTCGGTCAGCGTTTACAACTTGATTTATTTCAATCAATGGCACATTTCAAAATTTTGTCGACGAATTCCGGGTAAAAAGCGCGGGTCGGTCTGAGTTATATCCGGAGCACTTAAATTCTACAGAAATCTCACCAAATTTTAGTGGGAATTTAAGGTAAATTATAGTATTTATTCCATGGGATCTGAGCACCTGTCAACTATAGTGCAATTGTGTCTTTAACTCTGCTATTTCCCACTGATTCATCACCCAATCAGTTCGCACGACTCTGAAATCTTGAGGCTCAGAAATCAGCGATCGTCCATTTTGTCCACGGCGAAATTTTTAAATATTTTTAAAGATTTCTGAATCGTTGACTTCCCAATTAGGAAATTAAAGTGTTAGCACTACAAATCAATTCTTCATTATACAAATTTCATAAATAACAAATTAAACAGATTGTAAGTATCATAATTAACTTCATTTTCGCATCAAATCAAAAAGAGCAAAGGCAAGTTTAGATTTGGTGTTTGGTGTGGAAAATGTCCAAGGCTTCAGAGATTCTGGCAGACATGGTCTTTTCACCTTCTCTAACCCAGACTCTTGGGTCAAAGTATTTCTTGTTTGGTTTGTCTTCACCGTCTGGGTTACCAACTTGGGACATGATGTAGTCCTTCTTGTTCAAGACATAGTCTCTGATACCGGTCAAGTAAGCGTATTGACAATCGGTATCCAAGTTGACCTTGACAACACCATTCTTGATGGCAGTGTCAAATTCTTCTTGAGTGGAACCGGAACCACCGTGGAAGACCAAGTATAATGGGTGCTTGTTGTCGGTACCAATTTGCTTTCTGGCGTATTCTTGGTGGTCACCCAAGATGGATGGTCTCAATTGAACGTTACCTGGCTTGTAGACACCGTGAACGTTACCGAAAGCGGCAGCAATGGAGAAGTTTGGAGAGATTGGAGCCAAAGCTTCGTGGACTTTGAAAACGGTTTCTGGGGAAGTGTACAAGGCATCCTTGTCAACGTGTTCGTTGTTGACACCATCTTCTTCACCACCAGTGATACCAATTTCCATTTCTAACCATTGACCCATCTTGGCCATTCTGGTGAAGTATTTGACACAGGTAGCAATGTTTTCGTCATCGGTTTCTTCAGACAAATCAATCATGTGAGAGGAGAATAATGGTTCACCGTGTTCAGCAAAGTAAGCTTCATCGGCAGCCAAGAACCCATCAAACCATGGCAATAATTTTTTGGCACAGTGATCAGTGTGTAAAACAACTGGGATACCGTAAGTTGGGGCAATGGATCTGATGTAGTGAGCAGCAGCGACACAACCAGCAATGGAAGCTTCTTGGTTACCGTTCTTGACACCTTTACCGGCAAAGTAAGCAGCACCACCTTGGGAGGTTTGCAAAATGATTGGAGAACCAGCATCTCTGGCGGCTTCTAAAGCAGCGACAACAGTGGATGAGGAGGTAACGTTGATGGCTGGGATAGCGAAACCTTTAGCTTGAGCATAGTCAAACAAAGCTTTAACATCTTTACCGACGATAACACCGGTCTTTCTTTCTAAAACGTCTTGGATACCCATTGTTGAATTAATTTGTAGTGATTGTAACTATACTGTAAGTATGTATACTGAATTGGAAAACAACAACAGTCAGAATAAAACCAAGAGAAAACCCACTTCTTATATACTTTTGGGAACGGGCGTTGGCAAGAGCCCTAACGTGGTGGATCCACCGACGTTGTGTGTTGCGCTTACCGGTGGTTTTTTTGCTTCACATCATCAGACAACTCCCAATCTGCAGACAGCGAAGAGGTCGAATTCCAGCTGTGCAGAAAGCTGGGAATTTGGCTGCTGAGCCTGTGAATCTGGTGTTATCTATAGAGAATTAGGTGTTATCTTGAGTAGTTATTGAGTGTATGTTGTATTTATTGTCTTCATTGTATGTTTAGTACCCAGTATTCGCTCTTTGTTGAGGCCCAAAGCGCCAATTGCAACTCCGAGAAGCCAACAGTTGCACACCAAAGTGGTCAGTTGACGTTGTGTCAGCACCTTCCGAGGAGGCCAATTGGCTGGGAGGGCGAGCGTCCAAGTCACGACACTCTGGCAGCTCAATGGCACCACTGGAGTCTGGGACTCTAAAGTCTGGGACCACCAGGGTCACAGACAGCACGCTGGCCAACTTCACCTCCATCACCTTCATCAACTGGTGCACCTGCTGATTGTTGAACTTGGACGTGGTTAATAGTACTTATCGCTGGGACGTTCCTACGCTTCCGGTGCCCGGTGGATCTAGGACACACCGCGCGGGACTGGAAATTGAATGACTGGGTCTAGGCTTAATAGGGTACTCGTTTGGGTCTAGGATTTAGTCTATAATTATCTAGATCACGATTTATAAAGAGATTCCATCTAAACAACACTCTCGTTGAAACTTGTCTCAGCCTGGTTATCAATCAAAACAGCGTGTGTCACCACAACACCCAGCGAAATAGTCGCCAATGAGATCAGTGTACTGATAGGACTGGAGTATACGATCACTGGCAACGTTGTCCCAAACAGGATCAAGTACAAGTAGTTCTTATTAACGTCTAATCTGTAACCGCCAATGACAATTTCATCCAATTCATATGTTTTCAATGCAAATAGCCCACCACCAAGTATAGCGACGGACAACAATAGGTACAAATTTCTGAATAACTGGAATATCGAGATCAAGAGCACAATGATTAAATAGTTGGAATTGAAATAGTACACGTTGGAAAATATTCTGGTCTTGGCTTCACCAATGGATTTTGGAGCGCTTAGCTTGCTCAAGTTGAAGAACTCTTTGAAAGGCTTGATGTTGGTGATCTTGTGGTGGATATATGGACTTTGGTGCTAAATAAGTTTTCATGTTAGCGAGATACATTCAAAACTGTATCAATCAGCTGCTTAAAATTGTAATTGTACATACTTTGATTGTGTCCATGTCCCATCTTCCCAGTTTGAACTGTGCTGGACTGAAAGAGTAGCTCATAGTCGTCTTGATAAATGAATATTAATAATATTGTAATTCAACTGTTGTTGAACCTCAGATCTTTCAAGTCCAATTTCGTTGTAAACACCAAACAGCCTTTTTACTTTTTATGGCAAAAATCAACAAGTTGAGCACCTGGAGCTTACGTAATCACAATACTTAACTATCTAGACCGACGTGGAAACGTTAAATTCCATCAAAGATCAACAATTTAAATTGTGGAGATAAAGTCGGATGTTTACGGATACAGCTCTTGACAATCAAGACATGTTTCGCAAGATCAACTTTTTATTTGCGGTTTATTATACAATCGAGGTCCCTAGATTAAAAGGCTAGTCCCCTCTCAAATACATCATGATCATACCAGCCTAATTGGATGAATGGCAGTTGCGCTGTAAATTAGGCATCACCGGCTCTCTTGGAATTACAAGCAACGATTCTGATCTTGTCAGCATTGATTGTTTCGTTCGCATCCAATTTAATATTCACATCCTTAATGACAAATGTCCACACATCGTCACAGAATCTATATGTGTGTAAATGGCCCTTGAATGATAGTTTGGATCTAACATCATCTTTTAAACTCTCGGAAATGACTCTATCAAACTATTCACAACCATTGTTAGCAACCTCAGACTCAGTCTCCCAAGTTTTAGGTTAATCAGTACTCACATTTGCCAATATCTTCATGGCCAATTGAGGATCAATTCTCTGGTCAGAGATCAAGGTGTCTAGAGCATCGGTTAACGTAGTGCCCAGAGTGGTTCTTCTGTAAAGCTCATAGTATCCCTGGCTACTCATCTTCCTCCACCAATGAATTTCTCCAGGAAATGAATATGAAATCAATCAACCAAGCCTTACACAGAGCTCTTTTCTGCGTAGTATTAATTTCAAAGATGACAAAATAGAGGCTGAAAATGCAGAACGGGTTCGCGAACATTTTGAAGAAAAAGTGATTACGTAATCAGAGGGCTAACCCGGCCGTGAAGTGATGGCAGATTCAAAGTATTCATAGGTATAGTAGTATAATCATCTATTAAAGAACCATTAATTATCGACACAAATCAGATAGAAAGCACTGGAATTCTACACATTCATCATGTCCTCCACCATCTTCTATAGATTCAGATCACAGAAAAACACATCGAGAATACTGTTTGACGGTACTGGTATCACAGTGTTTGATTTAAAGAAAGAGATCATTAGTGAAAATAAACTAGGTACAGGTACAGAATTTGACCTAAGACTTTATAACAACGACACAAATGAAGAATATGCAGATGATACATTGGTGATACCTCGTTCCACCTCAGTGGTAGCGAGAAGATCTCCTCCAGCTAGAAATGGGAAGGGGACAGCGTCAAGATACGTTACAGGTAAACCAAAGATTACAAAAGTTGAATTGAAGAAATCACATCAAGAACAACATCAACAACAGACTGCTGCAACAGAGGACAAGACATTGACCGAAGAGGAAAGAATTAATCAAATGTTTGCTAATCAAGATGATCAATGGAAACAAACTCAACAACAAATGTCCACTGCAACTCCGATCTATAATAAACCATCCACTTCATCAACAAACACTAATAACCCAGATGATGTCCCACCTCCAGGATATATGTGTTATAGATGTGGTAGTAAAGACCATTGGATCAAGAACTGTCCAACTAACGATGATCCTAATTGGGAGGGGAAAAGAATCAAGAGAACTACGGGTATTCCAAAGACGTATTTGAAAACAATTGAAAAACCAGAAGACGAAGCCACTGGTGTTAAATCATACATGATGAATGAAGAAGGGAAATACGTTGTGCAAGTCGCTGATGAGAAATCATGGGAAAGTTATAAGAAGAAGGTTAACAAGACCCAGGATTTGATTAATAGTATGAAAGATATTGATCAAAGTTTGATTGATCCATTGACTAATAAAGTCTTTGTCAATCCAGTGATAACACCATGTTGTCAACACACGTATACCAAGTCCTATATCGAGGATAAGCTATTAGAATCCGATTTCGTATGTCCAAATTGTGGGAAAGAGGATATTTACTTGGATCAATTGAAACCAAATGAAGAATTGGCAGGGAAAGTTAATGAATTCTTGGATAAGGAGTTTGAGAAAAGAGGTGTTAAGAGAAGTACCGAGGAGGAATTGGATCAATCCAAGAGACAAAATTTGAATGGTGGTGGTGGTGGTGCCTTGCCTGTGAGACCTGATGGTGGTGTGCAACAGCCTCAATTACCTCAGAATCCAATGATGACGATGCCTCCGTTTGGATTACCGTTTGTTCCACCGTTTGGATTGATGCCACCTCCAATGCCACAACCACAGCAACAGCAACAACAACCACCGCAATAAGACTATGTATATATGTACAATGCACTTGAAATGAATGAAAATTCCATTGTAGTTACTATCTATCACGTTATTGTATAAATCTAATCTAGTTTTGACCACTGGAGAAACTGATAACGGCATATTTACCACTACTCAACCAACCCAACTTGGATTCATTAGTTTGACCCCAAGTTTCACTGACTTGTTCATAAACACCCTCTGGTAATCCAACAAGAACATCGGCCTTGATGGTTCTCAAGGCCAAGATCTTTAGGCCACTTGAGGCTAATGGACCAACAGCAGTGGTGAATGGAGTTGTGGATGGCCATCTTCTATCAGCGGTCAATTTTCTATAGTTCATGTCACCTTTGAAGATGACTAATGAAGAGTCTGAGAGATCCTTGTGCACTTCAGCACCACCGAATTCGGTTTCTGATGGGTCAATGTTCCAGAAGTCCAAGTCCAAAGTCCAGAATGGAGAGGTTCTTAATTGTAAAGTACCATTGTTGTTGAAGAATTCAATCTTGTTGACCAAGTGGTCGATTTCTTTTCTATGTTTGTTGAACAATCTGGTGTCTTTCAAATCTTGTAACAAGACGTAGAAATCCTTAATGTTGACATCTGAAACCATCCATGGGATGTCCTTGGTGTGGAACACGATTTGATCAGCCAATCTGGTGTCCAAGAGGAAAAGGGCAAAGATCAAATCGGTATAGACTTCAAACCCGGCGTTATCCAAGACGAAATCAACTCTTTTAACTTTATCCTTGGAGTTACGAAGGGTTTCCCAAGCTTGTTTCAAATCGTTTGACAAGATGTTTGCCTCGGATTTCTTTCTAGCTTCAGCACCTTGGATAGATTTGATATCATCTAAAGTGGCAGTAGCCAATAATGATAAATCTGTAGCGTTCCCCCATAATGAGATTTGAGCAAATTCATCAAATAGGATTTCCAAAGTTTGATCATCAATTTCACCAGATTGTTCAGTCAATTGGTAATAACGGATAGCTAGTTCAGTGACACCATCAACAGAGCTTTCAAAAGAGGATCTTTTCAAGTTGTCAAAGATATCATAGTTGAACCATAATGTTTGCTTGACGAAATAGGAGTTGATCATACGATACAAGTAGTTTTCCAAGAATAACCAAGGACCAGTCAACCAAGTGTAAGTTTGTCCTTCCAAGACTTTGTCGAAAGAGGCCAAGGCCTTGATGGAGGCATTGTGGAATGGTTTCACAGTACCATCAGATTCAACGTCGGTTTTCAAGCTTTGTAATTCCTTTGCGATGACTTCACCTTGAGCTTTGAACTCAGCATTGTCAGACTTGGCAACAGTGGCATTGACATCGTCAATTGTATCTTGGATGATCTTGATCCAACGCACTCTGGCAGTGCTGAAGGCGAAAGAGTCTGAATCTTTGTTGTAGTAGACTGGTGGTACTGTTATAGGTTGTTAGTAACGCGTTTTCACTCGTTCTTTTCGAGCCTGGAAAAGCTCAAGCATCCAATTTCCACATACAGTTTGACATTTTGTTAATCGTTATCTGTTTCAATTCAATCTTTGGGGGGACTGTTGGTAGACAAGGACAGGTCTTTTCTTTAAATATACCACATGTTGACAATACAAAACGTCATTTTCCACCGGTTCGCGATCTTCCACCACAAGTCCACGCTGGAGTTACAGGGAATTAACAGGAGATACCAGAGCTCAGCTCTGGATGGCTCGAGGTGCTCTGCAACAATCCAATGCTGACGATTCATTGGTCGTGTTTGCCGGTGATGTCTGCGTGTATGGTGCTTGACTGACTAGCCAAAAGGTCAATGCACCGTGATACCATGCTAGTGATGAGTGAACAATTTGAAGTTGAAGAATAACTAGAATCGATTGAAGAGAGACCGTTAGAACATGAATAGCTAGAACCCTTTGAGACCACTAGCTTCTATGAAATGGCAACTGACTTATCTTTCCAACTTAGACTTGTTGAGGTAGAGTCCACATTTCTGCTGTGAACTATATACCGGAGCTGTTCCCGAATGACCCATTGTCAACAGCTGCTTACCTTGTTATTTTATTCTTTGTTTGAAAACCGACTTTACTCAAAAAGTCCAGACGCGTCGCTCACACCTATCATCAGATACTACACGTTTCGACGAGCACTACAAGATTGATTGAAATGGAGAAGATGTTTTAGTTATTTCCAGTCAATTGTTACCTTCTGATGATCAGATATAACAAATTGAAATGAAAGAATCAAACACCATACACCTTAATGTGGCCATGATGCTACGGGTAGTGTTGTTTCTTTCTTGTATTTTTCGGTGACATGCAAACTGGGAATAGAGTGCTTCACTAACAATGTCGTGAAGACGTTTCATTGTCAAATCCCGCTAGAAGTTTATAAAAAAGCAAACTCTTCAGCTATAGCTTCATCGATAATGCCCCGATATGGCTCCTCGTGGGACATTCTCTCCACTATGGCCTCGATAGATCCTTGTAACATAGCAATATTGTTGTTTGGTAGCTGCGTCGTAATGTGCAATCGTATAGCTCGTCTTCTAGCCTCTTCAGGGCTGATTCGATTCATTGTTTGTCCCATACAAGTACTTGTAATTGTATAAAGTAACTGAGCTATTTAATATACATATTCATGATCTTAAACCGTTCGTAGTGCGTACATACTTTATGGTCATATGTACTTCTGTAATGAATTGAGGCTCTTCACATCATAGATCATTCTATCAGTAGACTTGATGAGACGAGCCATAAGCTATACAAATTTACACTAAGATCTATTGCCATTACCCATCACCGTCAGAGTATGGTGCGATTAACCCATACTTGTGAGGTACTAGGTAGTTGGTACGTAGGGTACGTACCTACGCACCAATATAAAATGATCAACTTTCGGAGATACACCTGATCGCCGGTACATGCATACCATCGTGTAAGTACAACTGAGAACATTAAGCAAAAAAACCTCCAGTAACAAACCATCACCAGTTTTTGTTATATAAGTTTTGCGTGCTGCATTCGCAAAAGGTAATCTGCCACTGATTCATTAATTTCCGTACTTCAGCGCAACAACAACAACAGCAACAACAACTACAACAACTACAACAACTACAACTACTATTACTTTACCAGTTTTAACATGATGTTACATACTGCATTGCATACACTCTTCGAATTCATGAACAACTCTTTCGGTAGAATTCCTGCTTACCAGAGAAGCAGTCTCGGGAGTGCAATTGAATATCATCTAATGTATGAAGGTCATCGAGGTCATTACTACCCGTTTATTCGACTGTTGTTTGGAGATGGGCCGGTAACAGAGTATCTACAGTGCTTAGTGAGGTTCATAGCACGTTTGGAATGGGCTTTTAAGAGAAGGATAGTGTACCCATTGAAAAGATACGGATTATCTATCATATCAAAGATTGTTTTGTCAGCTGGTAACGCGGTTGGCTCAAAGTTACAGTCTGTTCAATTGGAAGAAGAGTTGTCATCAGTCTTTCCAACTGAGATTGATCTTCCAAGTGCGCTACTCTTCAAGATATTCGACTTTGCTGGTATCAGTTCATCAATTTTAATACAAGTCAATACAAAATGTCTCCAACGCTATGCTCCAAAGATCTATGCCAATTTGAACTTAGTATTTGTGGTCAGCTCTACTGAGAAATTGAGGTTAAACGACGAACGATATCTTACTTATGGCCCAGACCATTCATTGCCAACCAAGACACTACGGGGATACTCAATCTATGAACGTCACTTGGAGAGTCAAAATTATGAATTTGAGGTCTTAAGTGTCTCATCTGTGAAGAAATACGAGGCTTTTCTAAAAGATGGACATCAACGAACTGTGATATCAAACCATAAAAAGGTTATGCATATCTTTGAGCATATCATCAATAATCCTTCTTCCATCATGAAACAATTTATCAAGAAACTTAACCTTGACATACCCGTCCTAAGTCATTATTCTGACTTGGTCTACCCTCAAGGACCCATAGGAACTGCAATTGAGCTGGCTAAGGATCAAAATAATTGTAAAGTTTTGGAAAGTGATCAAGCAGGTAAAGTTTTCCTAAAAGCACTCAATGATGACTTCCAGACCGATGATAGATGGAACTGGAACGCCATAGATGACTCTTCAATTGTGCTTAGTTTTGCTCGCAGCACAGACCCTGAGGCAAGGCGTCGTGGAGCAGAGCTTGCTAAAAAGAAGTTCCCTCAAACAGTATACTTCAAAGAGCTTGCACTAGTGTCGCTACTCCTCCATTCAATCTACGTCGATAACCAACGTGATAAGATGAGCAGTATAGAAAACGAGGAAGACCTGGTTAAGATCAATCCGATGACTAGGTGGATTGAAGTGATGGATAAGAAAATTGGTTGGCCATTTGGTAACTACCCAGAGGAGGGAAAAGAATGCATGTTTGCTTTTGAAACAGCAGCTGAACACTGTATGTCCATCGATATTGATGATCGGGAGTTCATCAGAAGAAGTGACATTGAAACGTTTATACATGACTGCATTTTGTCGTTACGAGGGTTTAATGACAATTGTGAGAATATGGACTGCTCCATGATGATAATCGGTGCTAGAGATAGCCAGCCTAGCTTACCGTTCCACCATCGCATCATTACTACATACCAGCCGCTGATATCAATCATTAACAAGCCAGCTGCTTCTACTAATCGAGCAGAGTAGGTTATGGCTTTGCACCGTATTCGTGTGTCTGAGAGCCTAGCTTCCATAATGTGCTACATTTGTCCCGTATACCTATCTTTTCCCAAAGATTTCTGTAGAAAGATAATAAACAGAAGGAGGCTGCTCACTCTACCAGATCTCAGTTTACGAGTGTATGGTATTAATATAGAGAAACGCTGACTGACCTAGATCTCCATATATAGGTTCGGTATAATTTCGCGATGTTCTATCACTGCAAGCTAAAATTTGCCAGGGCTCTCGAGTTCAAAGAGACAGGCGATAGTTCTACATCAACAGAACATAGATACAGAGATGAGTGCCAGTCAAAAGCCATTGAAACAGCTGTTTAACGAGGCCATTGAAGCCTTTGGACAACTCGGTGAGGGACCTTTCCTACGTCAAGATTCCGAGGAGTACCAGACCAATTTGAAGGCCGTCATCCAACAATTCCTGGACTTGAAATCGACTATCGATAGACTGTCATTGTTCAGTTCCAATGAATCTATGGAAGATGTGAATACGAATGAGATCAAGTATTTGAGTGTGGAGTACTATCTGGCTCAATTATATGCTCAATTGACTCAACCTTCCAAAGTGAACAACTTGAAGAAAACAATATTGCTTTATCTACAGATGTTGAAAAACTTGAATAACTATGATCTATTGGAGAAAGACCAATCTGCAAAATATGAGAAGCTGAAATCAGACCCTTTTGAGATCAAAGTGCTCCATGAAACGGCAATGTTGAGACGAGACGAAAAGATTGCCAATTATAAACTTGAAAAATCCTTATCCACTAAGCTAGAGATCCTAAACAAATTGGAAAACGACGAGAACGAGTTCAATAACATGGATGAAGACGAAGTACGATCGCTTTATGTTGATCAATTGAAACTATTCGTGTTAAGATCATTTGACAATATTAGATTCATAACTCAAGAGCTAGAAATCTTGCAAAACATCCCAGAACCAAAGATTGAAATGATCAATGAAGACGATGAAAGAGAAAAACCTAAAGACCCAACAGGATTCACCGACAAATTGGAATCTATAAACAAATCCTTCCTTTCCAAAGAGGGAAAAATTCTCAAACCATTCACCATCGTCAAGAGGGAAGACCTCAAAAAGAAAGTCTTTGGTACGGGGCAATACTTACCAACAATGACCGTGGAGGATTACCTAGAGCAAGAGTTGGCTAATGGTGGTATGATCTCCGGTGGTGGGAATGATGGTGAGGAGGAGAGTAGTGATGAGGATGATTATGAAAAAAACGATAGGGATACGTATAAGGCTAGAGAATGGGATGAGTTTACGGAGAGTCATGCCAAAGGTAGTGGGAATACGATGAATAGAGGGTGAGTTTATATATGCATGTTTCAGTAATATACACATGTGCGTTCATTTTTCAAGACAGGTACTTTTGTTTCAAATCCTTGGAGAATGTGTTTGTCAATTTGGATTGTTCATTCTTCAGTTCGTCATATTTGATAACATCGTTTTCTTCATTGTTCACAGTATAGATCAACCATTGTTCGTCTTTTGGTAATGTTGACAACAGGTTCAAAATCACAGAGTATAGTTCCACAATGGATAACTTGACAGAGTCATCAGCAGTAGTCTTGTGTGAGTTGATGAACTCGTAAAGAGATTCCAATGCACTTCTGTAACGTTTATGTTTTAATCTGAATGCATATAGGACTTGATAGAAAAACAGAGATTTTGTAGGCTCCGATGAGATGAATGATCTTGCCTTCTTTAACAGTATAGAATCAATCAATAGGAAATCCGTTTTCAAATCCAATTTCAATAATTTTCTGGTTTCACCAATCTTGTACAATCTATAAATGAATCTGTCAATTGCCCCTTCCCTCTTCTCGACATCCCTTATGTTCTCCAATGCAATGGTGGCAATTTCAAAATTTGCCAACTCCACACCAATGGTGAATAATGTATAGTATTTATCCTCCATGTATTTGTTATCAAATGTCCCATTAGATTTATTGCTTATTGACAATTGGACAAATTTCAAAGCTGATTGGAAATGGAAGTTATTAAGGAACAAAATGGATAAATTCATATAGTACTTCGATAATGAAGTATGGAAGAACACAGTGTAATCTTCCAATGACCAAGTATGGAGGAGCACAGTGCAATCTTCCAATGATTTGAACAAATCACGTTCAGTATTGGTTAGTTTGTACTTGATCAGCTGTTCCGCATTCTTGATAAATACTTTTTCAGCTTTGAACGGTTGTTTGTTATTCATGTATAGCACAGCTTTCAATAACGCAAAAACTGGAGTGTCTGCAAAGAACTGTGAAAATTGATTGAACGCCAATTGTGAACATTGTTGAGATATTAGATATGTCGTGATTGAGTAGACAAACTCGTTACTGTTCATGTATGGGATCAAAGTGGAGTTGATGTATTCGTTCAAATTGTCACCTTTGAGGACGAACCCGTCTGGGAATTTCAAACTTAGAATCTTAGCAATAAGACTGTTTTCCAACACGGAGGCTTCATCAACCTCAACATGATTAGTTTTCCCATTAAACGAGACATGAAAAGCCTTTTCAGCAAGTTGATATGTTTGATATAGTGGCAAGATGGTGGATAATGTTGATTCCAATGTTTCGGCACTGTAGAATTCCAAGACTAACAACAGGATCAATAGGTCAAATAAGATTTCTTGATTGACTTGTAAGATATCTTGTAATGTTTTCAATGTTAATGAAACGCCGAATTGGGTCAATTTTCCCTTTGGCAATGGGATTGATTCCTTGTTGGCCTGCACGTCTAAAAGATCTTTAACGATCTTGAAAACGTTATCAAAAGTGGACAATTCTTCAACGAGGTTGGACAAGTTAGCTGTATTGAACTTACCATCCAAATAGGTTTCATAAATTTTGGTTAAACTTTCAGTCTTGGAATATGTCTGGTTTTGAACATTGACTAATCTGATAAGAGCATTTTGAACATTATCCAAAACATCTTTAGAGATGGATTTTCTGAAATTGGAAATGATGTTCAAAAATTTCAAATGGTTTTGGAACTCAATGAATTGTTGTGTCTCTGCATGTTTGAGTGATTTATTATGGTTCAACCATTCAGACTCAGAAGTCTTTCTCACTAGTGAATAACCGGCTCTGTTTATTAAAAAGACCAAACTGGATTCATTATCGATACTCAATTTCAAAGGTTCATTAGATTGCTTGGCGAATTCTTTGCACAATGTGTTGAATCTTGTCCATTGATTCTTTATGTTTTCGTCATAGTTCTTATCAATGATAATACTTTGACCAATGGTTCTAACAACTTTTTCTCTTATTGATAAATCATCCAAGATGTCCATATCTCCGTCGCCAGTATTGTTTACTTGATTTATTGTTGTAAAATGTTGCTGGTAAATGGCCAGAGCTGTTGTAATGATTTCATTTGTGTAAACTCCACTATCAAATATCAAACGTAGGTAATATTCGGACCATGTTTCACTATTAGTTTGCTTATGGATTTCCACATTCGAATTAGCAACTTCGTTCCATTGATATGTCCCATCCTGAGCAATTTTCAAGTTCTGTATTATTGAAGATGTATTACTTTTCCATAGGACCCATAACTCTAATGAGTCTTCATTAGCATTTGGTTTAATCAACTTGAAATCCGCCACTAGCCAAATGATTGTGGAATCTGTTAATGTAGCACCAAATTCGAATTTGGACCCAAGATCATTTAATTGGATTTCTGTTGTGCCCTGTGTTATTTCAAACAGTTTGAAAACCCCATTACCAAATGGTAAGAAAATGGACAAGTATACTTGATCATTGACTTGTAACAAATCCAACATTTTCGAAGGGTTTGGATCGAAATATGGTTTATTCGTTGTGATGTTCTTATCCATATACTCTGTCAAATCCTGTTCCAAAATCAAACTTTGTCTTGAAACTGACCAAATTCTCAATTTCTTATTTATGCTAATAGTTATCAAATGATCACCAATGGATACAACATCAATAACACTCTTGACTGATAAATGTGAGTCTCCGATAGTGATTTGATTCTTGTTAGAGGACCATGGTTTGAAAAAACTTCCCAAACTTTCGAAATATGAATTATCATTGAACACTATCGTATCCAATCTGGCGAAATCCATTGGATCCTTGCGTAGTCCGACGATCCCACCATCTTTCAACAACACGATACTGTAATCAGAGGAGTATGCGTATAGGATATGTGGTTTTCTAATATCAAACCCATAAGGATTTGAAATGAAACACCATTCTTTATAATTCTCTGAACTTATACTGGATCCTGAATTAATGATAAAATCAGCAATTTTCAACACAATGGTGAAGATCATCCCTGAGTCACTAATCATATCAATGACGACAGCTGTTTGCTCATCATCACGATCCAATTGAGTTATAGTCAAACAATTTGATCTGATCTTATCAGGCAAGTTGATCCTCAAGCTTCTCAACTCGATATTGAAATTGTTATTTAAGGCCAATGGGACCAAATCTATCGTAGATCGATCATTCTGGATTCTATAGTTGATCTTATTTGGCACAGAACCTCCAGTTATCTCGAGTATATTTGTATCAGCGTCTGTCAACTGGTATTGGAATCGCAATTCTGGATCTGATTCCTCATGTTGACGATGTAATGATTTTGACCATAACGAACGAGCCACATCGAGTTCTAAAGCAGGTAGCACTCCACCAGAGACATTGCTCTTCGAGTACCCGACCACCGTAGCCATTGTAGTCTTCTTCTAGTTCCCAGTAAGGCTGATCTTGATTCTTGATCTTTGTTTACCTTTACCGCCCTAGTTAATTTATTATTCTTTACCTGCTAAAAAAAGTCGAGACATCCAAACACCACAGATAAATTTCCAATGCCCTGAGCAAAACGCATTCGCGGGAGGCTAAAAAATGATGACGTAATCAGTATAACCCTGTCTTTGGAATGGCGGGAAAAACCTCACTATAAAAAATTTTCCAAAGCTGTTCACTTTCAGTTTCTTCATACAACTATGTGTTTCAGAGGTTATCGACTAATAGGTATGTCAATTGTGCACCTTTGAGGAAGCAAGGAAATATATCTTATTTGATTGCCTTTGTTATTTCTATGATGATTCACAATTATCAATTCAAACTAGAGTATATGACATATTATATGATCTCAAAATAATTCTTCATTTCTGATTTTGAATATCATTTCCACGTCAATGTTGATATAACCCTGTTGCTTGCTTATATTTACCATGTGGTATGAAGTGTTTTTTGCTAACTGATTGAAAATAGTTTTGAATATAGGTGTATTCCACTAGTTAGATGATTTGGTGTGATGGATTTTGGAACAATCAAGTGGCTCAAGGATACAGACTCCTATATGATGACTTTACAAAAACAAAGCTGGAATTACTGGCTGATTCTCTGTGATGTATAAGTTTTTGCACTTTACTGATTAGTTGTCTATCCCTTGGCCTTACTTTTGTTTCCAATTGATATTGCATTAATTATCTAACTATTTGTACTATTTCCAACCAAACAACTGCCAGTATGAACATACTCTGTTTTGAGATGACGATCCACAGCACTGGGCACTGAATAATATATTCATGAGTGACATGCTTTTCAAGTGAGCCTAGAAAACTCACGCTACTGATCAAACTGAGTATATTTCATATTTGGGCTTTATCCCACAAAAGTGTAAGTTGAACACACTATATTGTTTTTTATGAAACACTTGAATGAAATGTGTGGCTCAAGTGATGATATTCTATAGATGACGAGTCAGAATCGGGGTTCCCGTTGACGAAAAAACTTTTTTTAATACCATTCATGCTTCACTGACATTGAGACACATTCATTCATTTCGTACGACATGATTTAAAACTCAATGGAAGTAACAATTAACTAACACTCTCATTATAGATATGAAACTCATGATATCAAAATTTTGTTCAACAATTTTCAAAAAAAAGGATTTTTTTAATTTAGTTTTTTTTTATCAAGATACTTCAGTTTTGACACAGGATGATATTGAAAAAAAATTGACAAGCATATGTCTGATTCTCTTGAAGATAAATTTTTTCCCGTCTGATGTCCAATAAGATTTTGTTTTGATAAAAAACGATGAACAAAGTGTTTGGTATGACTAACTCTTCACTTTTACAATAATAAGGTATGTTTTTTCAGTGATGAGATATTCTTTCATTTCTTTATGATTACGTTTATGATGATCTTCCACTTTTCACGACGGTCAACTGTGTTTACTCCCGTTAAGAGTTAAACGTTGATGATATTCAGCCTGTGACAGGGCGTGGTCCTGATATAACCAATGATTAAAAAAGAATGAATTGAAGAATGTTTCTTGTTTTAAACCGTCATAATTCGAGTTTGACTAACAATTCATTTTATCTAGGTATGTTTAACTATTAATAAGACATGTTTTCACCTTTGACAACACATTGTGATGATAGTGTAACCAAAGTAAAGGATCTACTCTCGAGGGTGGTGTGAATGTATTTACTAAAACGATTTGCATGTCAGGCTGAATCTTGTGTTGTCATTTGGTACTTGTATGATTACTTCATTGGCGAAGTGGCTTTAAACTAACTAATTCAATAAAGGCTTTGCGATCTTGAATAACATTGTAGCTTTATCACTCTGGTTCGTATGTGTATATGTTAATCTTCTGAAGCGTTAATGTTGCCTTATGTGTTACTTCTAGGCGTACAGCTCTTGCTTCCTTTGAAACGTAGAGGCCAATAAAGAGCTACGCGTAGAAATGTTATATGCTAAAAATATGTATTGATTGTGGGAATGATTAGCATATATGTGTACAGCACATGACGTGTAAACGTTCAGATATAACAAACATGTAGCATAAATCATCCCACGATGGTCAGTCAGTTACATCTGTTGTATAACGTGTTGATCCAGACGATAACACAAACAGTGTATCAGAAATTGTCTAGAACTCTTCTGAAGAGATATATGCAGTAATGTCTTCACGATGCAGAGTAAATAAAACGATAAAACAAAACCATCAGCAAACACTGATTTAACGTCAGGGAAGAAGATATTGTTGTACATCGTTGTACAAATTAAAACTCACGAATTGGGCGTAAGCTCTGGTGTCCGGATGTAGGGGCACACATAATAATAATTAATACTATCAACTAGTTGTTTATACTAGATATTGAGAGTTCTGGAAGACTCTAATTGATATGTAGTTTATATTGATACCAAGGGATCATATAGAGTGTACTCAGTGGTCTCAATTGTAGTTGGTTCTTGTTTAGCGTACAGAGTCAGAGATTGTGACGATGCTCGTTCGACAGAGATCGACGTCACCCATAGTAGTTACATCATCATAAGCCTAGAATGAGAAGCCAACGAGTCAACGACTCTAGAGCCAGATGTATAGTTCGGGAATAGTCATCAGTAGCTTATCACCACTCACCAATGGCTATGACTGTATAAATTGATTTAGCTTGACCCCTGATAACTCCATCTTGTGATCTCTGGAGAAGCGTTGTAACACGCGTATCAGATCATTTACATCTATACGAACACAGACCATCAGTATACACTGATACAAGGTCAATTGACCACTCTCAACATCTCGCACTAGTCACAAATCACTCTCTTCATCATTCAACCACTTCCATACTTTGTCTAGTCATTTTAGTCAGTCACTCTCGTACTCCAACTATTCGTCCAATTGATAAGGCACCAATCTATCCACCGAGGCACCAACCCAGTGACCAATCCAACACAACACAACAACAGAACAACACAACACGTAGCACAAAGCACACTAACTACAGACTGAACAATACTCCACCACAGTAATACATTATAACTATATCCACTCTATATAAACAAAAGGATTCTCATCTTCAATGTCCGCACTGATCTGAGTTGTCCGCACCTGATAAGAAGTACAGATCTGGAGTAATTGAGGCTCTGGGAACAGTAAAGACAAGCGGAAAACGAGTGGGAGTAGCCACTGTCCCATAGAATAATCTCTATATACAATACCCATGGTCTCATAGATCTATTATACTGTCTTCTACTGTGTCTTTCCAATGCTTTCAGGTGGTAGTTCGCCGTTTACGATAAGCGATGGCTCGTCCGCACTGTGACTAATCCGAGAGCGCTGTGAAATTTTTTCATATCTCAACAGTATAAAAACCCGCTTTCATTCCCTCCATTTCTTATCTCTACAACATCATACACTCATCACCAATTCCACGAGGTTGTACTTTCCTGATTTGATACACATCGAATCTGAGTAATTACAACAGACTTTATTTACAAATCTATTATATGAGATTTGTCACAATCTTTACCTGTCAAGACTACATTTCTGATCATATTTGGAAAACCAATCAACAATGAATTCCTTACTCTTTAAACAATCATCTACACTAAAGCAAACTTTCCAAAGATCATCACGTTTTGTTAGATCTTTGGCTACAGCATCAGGTTCAAACATTATCAAGAATGCCTCCGAGATGGATAGAGCCACTTTCACAATCCGTAACGGTCCTATCTTTAACGGTTACTCATTCGGTGCTAATAAGAACATTAGTGGTGAAGCCGTCTTTACCACTTCATTGGTTGGATACCCTGAATCAATGACCGATCCATCATACAAGGGCCAAATCCTCGTCTTCACTCAACCTTTAATCGGGAACTATGGTGTCCCATCCGGTGAAGCTCGTGATGAATTCAACCTCTTGAAATACTTCGAATCTCCAAACGCCCAATGTATCGGTATCGTTGTCGGTGATGTCGCCCTCAAATACTCTCACTGGACCGCTGTGCAATCCCTAAGTGAATGGTGTCAAAAAGAAGGTGTCGCTGCCATCACCGGTGTTGACACTAGAGCTATTGTCTCATACCTCAGAGAACAAGGTTCCTCCCTTGCTAGAATCTCCATTGGTGAAGAGTACGATGCTGACCAAGACGAGGCGTTCCAAGACCCAGGTTCAATCAATTTGGTTCATAAAGTCACCACTAAGGCCCCATTCCACGTTGCATCATCAGGGCCATACCATGTCGCTGTCATTGATTGTGGTGTTAAGGAAAACATCCTAAGATCCCTTGTGTCCCGTGGTGCCTCAGTCACCGTGTTCCCATACGACTACCCAATTGATAAGATTGCCACTAGTTTTGACGGGATCTTCATCTCTAATGGGCCAGGTGATCCAACTCATTGTTCCGCCACTGTGCAATCTCTTCAAAAGACAATGGACTCGTACCAAGGACCTATCTTTGGGATCTGCCTAGGTCATCAATTATTAGCATTGGCTGCAGGTGCTAAGACTATCAAGATGAAGTATGGTAATAGAGCCCATAACATTCCAGCTTTGGACTTGACCACTGGGAAATGTCACATCACTTCGCAAAACCACGGTTACGCGGTTGATGCATCAACATTACCTTCCGATTGGGTTCCATATTTCACTAATTTGAATGATCAATCCAACGAAGGGATGATGCATGTTTCGAAACCAATCTTCTCTACTCAGTTCCATCCAGAAGCCAAGGGTGGTCCATTGGATTCTTCATACTTGTTTGACAAGTATTTCGATTTGATCAAGGAGTACAAGTCCAAGCAGAATGAATTGGTTGGTGCTATTAACAATAAGCCTACTGACTTGATGGTTAACATCTTGCCAAAGGAGAGAGTCTTTTAATTTGACATACATAGTATCGTATAACATTATAATGTAACATCACATGGTTTAACTGAATTGTAGCTTTAATTTGTAATCCAACCAACGTACGATCATCCAAGTTTCAATGGTCCTGTGTACATTCTCATCGTTCAATTTATCCAATAATAGTCAAATATAAGTCTTAGTAATGCCTCTTCGGGTATAAGCAAAACCCGAGATTCGTAATCCGCAGTTAACGCAATTAAAGCCTTGATTAACAATACAACTTTACGACCAAGAATTACGACAGTCACGACATTGTGGCAGTACGAAACGTCAGGGGCTTAAGAGTATAAGAAGGGACTGGAATCCACGTTGGTTTGACATAATATGTACATTGTCTTATTCTACATCTATCAATAGATACAAACAATTACAATACAAAGAGATCATGACTAAATACTTCGTTACAGGTGCCACAGGCTTCATCGGGACAGCCCTTGTCGAAGAGCTCATCCAACACGGCCACCAAGTCCTAGGTTTAGCCCGTTCCGAGGCATCAGCAGAGAAATTAACACAATTGGGTGCCCAATTCATCAGGGGTGATTTGAAAGACCTCGATGTGATCCGCAGGGCAACTCAAGAAACAGATGGTGTCCTCCATTTGGGATTCATCCATGATTTTGCTAATTATGGTGCTGCTGGTGAAGTTGACCAGAATGTTGTCAAGACAGTGTTGGAAACTATAAAGGGAACAACTAAACCATTCATCTATACGAATGGATTGGGTAGTTTCCCTACCCCTGTGGGTGTTCAGGTCCTAGAGACTGATTTACCAGATATCACCAAGATCCCACCACCTCTAAACATCCGTGCTAAGAATGAATTGATCGTCCTTGAAGCAGGTTCCAAAGGTGAAGCTAACGCAACAGTGGTGAGACTACCACCAACGGTCCATGGCAAAGGTGACGCCGCTTTTGTCCCATTCTTGATCAAAGCCGCTGAACAAAATGGTGTCTCCTACTACCCAGCCAATGGTGAGAACACATGGCCTGCAGTCCACAGGAAAGATGCTGCCTCTTTGTATAGACTCGTTGCTGAAGGGGGCAAGCCAGGTCAAGCATACCATGCTACCGCTGAAGAGGCCATTGAGACGAAGTTGATTGCAGAGACTATTGCAAAGAAGTTGGGATTGGAGACAAAATCGATTGCACCAGAGGAGGCTCAGAAGCAATGGGGGTTTATTGGTGCTGCTTTCACACTGAATATTAATGCTTCGTCCCAAAAGACAAAGAGTGAGTTGGGGTGGGAACCTAAGGAGATTGGTATCTTGGAGGAGATTATTGAGAATTATTGAATTTGAGATAGTGTACAATTGAGGCGCCCAGGTTGTTTAACTTACAGCGTAATCGATCTTCTTTTTTGGTAAAATGTTGTCCTGAGGACTACAAATTTCGATGTAGAATGTCTTCAACGAATGTATTGTCTCTATTGACCTATCTAATGAGCAGATGGAAGTTTTTCATAAGCAGTTCTAATGAATGCTTCTGCACCAGTCTTCTCAGCCCAAGACTTCAAGTTAGGATAGTTCTCAAACATACCAGAAGCCAAAGCGTTACGACCATGTGGGTAAGCAACTAAATCAGCAATGGTCAAGTGGTCACTAAACAAATATCCAGTACCGTTAGCAGCCAGCTGGTTCTCCAAGTTAGCATAGTGTCTCTCCAATTGCTTATTGAAGTAAGCAACAGCACCAGTTTGATCTGGCAAGTACGTGTTCATGACATAGACCTTGTCATGATAGACAGAGATACCAGAGATGTATGATGTTAAAAACTGTTGCAGTCTCCAGTAGTCTGGAGAGTTTGGGGACAAAGTGTATCTACCTTCCTTGTCATAATGGGCCAACAAGAACTCAACAATGGTCAATGATTCACCCAGGGCAAAGTCACCGAATTTGACAGTTGGAGTTAAGCCGGATGGGTTGATTCTCAAGTAAGCTTCTTGCAAGTGTTGACCTTTGGACAAGTCAAGAATGTTGATCTTGTATTGCTCCAAAGCAATCAAAGCTCTGTAGTTGTTTGGTGTTGGGGCAACGTAAGCTTCGATAGACATTACGATTGAATTGATGTATTGAATTTATAGTGACATACTTTCGATAATAAGTGGAATTATGCTGATTTATATACACCCACAGTATATATCATAGCTTAGCAAAGTAGCAACTTCGATGGGTACTATAATGTTCCAGACCATGTGGAATTTCAGGTGTCCACGGTTAAATGACCGAACCTGAAAAGTCAAAACTAACCATGGAGTGGGTATAACGCCAGTTGAAGCAATAAAAGGACACTAAGTAACTAGCTCAAGGGTGTCTCTCCTATTATGTTTATGGTTCTCCCGGGTCTTTCAGTAGATTTGACACATGGAACATGGGTATATACTAGAATACTAGTATAAGGTACGAGCTGGTGTGCGGATGTGTCAAGCTCTTTGGAGGCCAATTGACACGCGAGTTTGGCAGTCTGTATATGAGCTCTCAGCCAAGTGAAATTATTGCTAGATTGGATGATTAACAAACATCACTGGATACAAGCGCAGAGGTATAGACCAAATTATAGAATGATCACAAAAGAATGGTTACTCTTCCATGAAAGATGACCCCATTCAGTGAAAGAAGAGTTGAAGATGTCAATGGTGAGGCCAAATTCTCGACTTCATGTAGGGGACCACCGATGTTCAAAATATTATATGAGCTACTTGCCATAGAAGTGGTCCAATATGAATGTGATGGGAATGTGATGTGTACACTCTGAAGGATGGAATGTGATTGTATCTGACTGATTTCTATTATTACTTAGGATCATCAATTACGCGAGGTACATATAGTCCGTAGATCCTTGAGTAATCGGTCAAGATATGGTAAAGGTGAACGTACAATTGAAAAGATCCCCTAACTATCTGTCTGAGTACTTCATGATTGATATTTGGGCCAAGATATACTATAATGCTCTCCAGATCCGTGGATGTCAAGTTGAAGATGGACAATGAGGGGCCCTTCATGCCCTTGGATTGGATCCAGGGGAAAGTGGAGTTGACAATACACAAGCAAGTATCCGTGAGATCCATATATGTCGCATTTGAAGGGAAATCAGACACGATGGTGAATGTCATTCGAAACAGAACTATCGGAGCCGCAAATGGCCAGTTAAGAAATAGCACAACTACAGAGAATAAATATGAAACGCATGCTTTCATCTATAGGGATGCTGTTGTGTTCCCACCAGAGAATGTTCGAAGAGTTAGTCAAGCAAACGAGTTCACTTTGACTCCAGGCTTCTACGATTACGATTTCTTGATCCAGATCCCATATGCCAGTGAATGTGGGTCACATAATCAGTATACACGACTGCCTCCATCATGCTCATTCTTGCCACATGGTTTGATATACTACGAGTTGAGATGTACTGTGGAAAGGGCAGCTTGGTACAACTCAAACCCTCTTTGTCAGATCTTTCCCAGATTGGAGACTTTTGACCCCATTGGTGAAGTACCACATGTGAATCAAAATCCTTTGGTATGGAGACAAGAACTTAATTTTAATGGACGAGTACCCAAGAGATTTGCATTAACGGAGAAACCCAAGGGTCCTGATGATTATGAGATCCCTATAAAGAAAAGTCTTGATAAGCAGACTTCACATTTCTTTAAATCGATATTCAAAAGGGATACAGAGAAACCAAAATATGCACAAAAATATGATGTACCATTTACCCTTGAAGTGAGAACTCCTGATCCCTTTGTCACACTGGGTCAAGTTCCAGAGCTACATTTGTTCCTCACATCCCAATATGGACCGGAGAGGTATAGAGGGATTGATAACTCAAGTTCAGGTTTGGGTGAGGTTTACTTGGTGGAGTTAAAGGTTGTTTTAGAGTCAGTACTACAAGTTAAAGCACAAGAATATCCTGCTGCACATAACTATGCTCGAAAGATATTTGATAATGAGCCGATAGACCTCAAGCTGGACCTGGCCAACTTGACGCCAAGTCCGCATACTGGAGCCGCTCCATTTGAGTTACAAGTTCCACTAGAGCTTCCCCATCTGAGCTCCAATGAAATAGCAAGTTTCGTGTCTTGTAATGTTGACTTAAAACACAATTTATACATCAATATAACATTGGCACCAACGGATAAGTCGTCAAAATCCTCATCCCATGAAGGGTAAAGTTTGCTGCTCAAGTTATAGTCATGAGTGGGATCCCATCTCCAGATGCATATATAGAAATGAAGGGGTTCAGAGAGCGTGTAAAACCACCACAAGTACATCCTTCAGTGCCCCACCAAGACAGCCAGAAAGTGCAGGAAGAAGATTTACCGACGTATGCAGAATAATGTACAGAGCTATGAGACCCGTTTAATAAACAATGAACACTGGTGCAACTACACTTGTTGTCAATCGTGCTCAAACCATACAATCTATTGGATACATAGACTACATATGAAATGAAGTCTCACGAAAATTAATAGTCTACATTTTCTAGCTGGGGGAATTGGGATCCAACTGAGCTAAACTGATGCAATAGATTAGTAGTTAAGTTCCGCAGATCAATTGACACTGGAATTTGGCAGTCGCTATAAGCTGAGTGAAATTATTGCTAAATTTAATGATTGATGAACATCACTGGATACAAGGACAGGAGTATAGACTCAATGGTGACAGGTATGGCAAGCGTTAGAAATATTATTAAAAGGCTGGCTCCCCTTCCAGCAAAACTGAACCCATTTAGTGAGAGGAAAGTTGAAGATGTTAGTGGTGAAGCCCTTCTCAACTTCATGAAGGGCACCAGCAGCTTTCGGAATTATCAGCTATTAGCAACAGATGAAGTCCAGCATGCCATCATGAAGAAGAGTCCAACAATGATGCTTAAACATTTTGCACGGATACCTTCCAATGTTATGATAGATGGTAAACCTTCAAGAGCAGTTTCAAAAAGCAGAAATAATCACTTCAAGAGCATACTGGAATCCATACTACAATTGAAACAGATTCCCCCAATTACATGGTGCTCTAAAATCAATTCTGTTAGTGAAGACCCAGTTGTGAAATCGAAGATGGAAGACCTTGATACTAATGAAAGAAAACTCTCATTTCAATTTGCAACTCATCTACTTGAAGCTCAAGGTCTCGGGAAGGACCGCACTAAGGGTCTCACCATTGAGGAAGATTGGAGGGATATTGAGACTCGTGAAGTCTTCGAGTCAGCCTTTTTGAAACCGACAATTTACAACCTACAGTCACTCGGTCTAATTGGGAGATCAACCGTAAAACATGGGACACTTCTCAAAATGCCTTCGAAAAATAGTCAAAGTTTGGCTGATACCGCACATGCTTACAGCTACTTCAAGGCACTTAGATACAAGCATGGGGCTGTTTGTCGTTTTAATGAGGGAAAGCTGGTGTTTGAGTATATATCGGCTTGCGAAGACCTTTCTACACCTGAGGCACTACAAAGGCTCAATTTACGGATATTGAAGAGTTTGACCACGTCACGATGCTCTACGCTGGTGGTGACGAATCTGAATACACTGATTGCGATCCAAGTTGAGAAGGATGCTGATTTAGATGAGCTTGACGAAACTGTGAAAAAGCTTGCTCATAGTCCACATGTTGAAATGGGAGACCTTCCTTTGTTGTACCAAGTGGTTCAAGCTGATGAGACAACGGGGCCAACATTTAACCAGATTCTTGTCAGTTTGCTACTTACACAGGAAACAGAAGCCGAAAGACAGAAGCTTGATTCTGTGCTTGACAGAGTCGCAAAGATCGTCATGAAGTCACAAGGACAATGGGAGCATGATACCTGGGAAAGTGCTCGTCAATTTATGGTCAAGAATGGGATTGAAGAATCCAACATTGAGCAGAACATGATCAATCTACAAACTGATCAGATTATCACAGAGGAAATCATTGACTACGAGAAGGTATTCACTATTAAAGAGTACGACGCATCGGAGGATAGGTATAAAGTCTCCCAATTACGAATCTTTGACCCGAATCTGTTTGAGTATCTCGATACAGAAACTTCAATAGAGATTCAACAACGATTATTCCGAGAGACTCGTTCCAGATACCCCCTAGTGGTGGAGAAAGGGCCTGCAATAATCAATATAGATGGACGTATTGACTGTTATGGCCTGTATCGGAAAGTGGAGCATCCAGAGTACGAAGAAGAGTTGACCTATACAGCATTAACAGAGCCAGAGGCTAATGAGATGTTGACTGACGATTGGTAGAGCAGTTTAGCTGTGTGCTAATAGCAGGCTTCCATAATTCCCTCGATGATCATGGGTTGATTTTATATGTGATATAAGCCTGATAGTTGGCTCATGCAGAATGATATGGATGTTTTGATAACGCTCGTAGTCCAAAAACAAACCAGTCCAAGCAGTAATCAACCTGTAATCACAAATCGAAGCACGTACGATTACTTAACTGCTCAAAAGCATTACCAGCTACCACTTTTGAACGATACTCAATCTTGAACATGTTACTAATAACGAATTCGGGTATACGATAAACCCCGAGATTCGTAATCCGCACATATCGCAGTTATCAAACAAAGACTCAATACATTCACCAAAAGCACCCTTCAGGATTAATAATTACCACAATATCACCAACGACATTTTGTAATAGGGGTGATTGAGGGACTCATTGGTATAAAAAAGGGAAGACGGTCCTTATTATGTCCACAAATCAATCTCTGTCCTCATCACTTATTAACAGATATACAAGGAATTACTACAAACAGATTCAATATGACCAAATTCTTCGTTACAGGTGGTACAGGCTTCGTTGGAACAGTCGTTGTTGAAGAGCTCATCCAACATGGCCACCAAGTCCTTGGTCTAGCCCGTTCAGAAGCATCAACTGAGAAATTGACCCAATTAGGTGCCCAGGTCATCAGAGGTGAATTGAAAGATCTTGACATTATTCGTAAGGCAATTGAAGAGACAGAAGGTATCGTTCATTTGGGGTTTGATCATGACTTTGCCAACATTCCACAGTCCGCTGAGATTGATCGTCAAGTCGTTGAAACCGTTTTGGATGCTATCAAGGGTACCAATAAACCATTTGTTTATACTGATGGATTGGGTAGTATTCCAACTCCAGTTGGTGTTCAGGCTACAGAGGTCGATAACCCACCTGTGGAACATATCCCACCACCTTTTAATATCCGTGCACAAAATGAAATCGATGTTCTTGAAGCAGGTAAACGAGGTGAGGCCAATGCTACCGTTGTGAGATTACCACCAACGGTCCATGGCCAAGGTGATGCCGTTTTCGTTCCTTTCTTGATCCAGATCGCTAAGAAGGATGGTGTTTCGTATTATCCAGCCAATGGTGATAATAAATGGCCTGCGGTTCACAAAAAAGATGCAGCCTCTTTGTATAGACTCGTTGCTGAAAGGGGCAAGACAGGTCAAGCGTACCATGCTACTGCGGAGGAGGGCATTGAGACGAAGGTGATTGCAGAGACTATTGCGAAGAAGTTGGGTGTTGAGACCAAATCGATCAAAGCGGAAGAGGCACAGAAGCACTTGGGATACTTCCTTGGGACGGTTTATACCATGAATATTGATGTTTCGTCAAGGCAGACCAGAGAGGAGTTGGGGTGGGAGCCTAAGGAAGTTGGGCTTTTACGGGACATCATGGAGAATTACTGAGAGTCTAGTATGATTTTATATGGAGCTCATATGGAGCTTATAGTGTGTTTAGTTGAATTTCAGCTGAATTTTGTGAGTTGATTAGCTTGTAGTGAATATTGTATATATGAGATCTCTAGCTGTTAGTCTTTTATATTAGAGGACTGAGAACCCAGTCAACAGTAAGTTTTTTCATAATTGAGCTCTACAAACGTCTTCAAGATTTATCAGAATAAACTAATAAATGATACTAACCAGTGATCAATACACGCTGCTCTCTTAATGTCATTCTGTGATTGGCTCACTGGTTGTGTTTGGTACAGTGCTGTCACTGTAAAGTTTCTCATCATTTTCCAGGCTATATCGGGAATCATACATAAGCACCGGAAATCCTTGAATTATATACGTAATCACATACTATGACTTGTGAGTCATTACTGAAGAGCAGGCACAATGCTACCACACTCGCTCGATGTCAAGCTAACTCTATACAACGAGGGACCTTTGAAACCACTGGACTGGATCCAGGGGAAAGTTGAGGTGTCAGTACACAAGGAAGTCTCGGTGAAATGTATCTATGTCAGTTTTGAAGGGAGGGGTGAAACTATGGTGAAAGTGGTGAAGAATAAGACTGTCAGGGGTGCTAATGGTCAGATGAGAACAAACAGAGTAACAGAGAACAAGCATGAAGCGCATTCATTCATTTATAAAGATGTTATTGTGTTTCCCCCAGAGAATGTTCGAAGAGTTAGTATGGCAAAAGAGTTCACATTGACTCCGGGGTTTTATGAATATGAGTACTTGATGCAAATACCATATTCTAGTGAATGTGGGCAACATAATCAATACACTCGACTACCACCAACTTGTTCATTCAGACCACATGCCTCAATTTATTATGAGTTGACATGCACGGTGAAAAGAGCAGCCTGGTACAAATCCAACCCTCATGCTCAGCTAAATCCTCAACTGGTCACATTCGACCCTATTGATGAAGTTTCCCGTGTGAAGCAAGACCTGTTATGGAGACATCAATTCAATTTCGATGAGCAAGTACCAAAGAGAATTGCATTGACTGAGAAACCTCAAGGTCCTGATGATTACGAGATCCCAATAAAGAAAAGTGTTGGTAAGCAAACTTCACATTTTTTCAAGTCAATGTTTGATAGGGATGCCATAAGGCCAAAATATGCTCAGGAGTATGACGTGCCTTTCGCATTCGAGGTGAGAATACCAGGGCCTTTCGTCACTGTGGGTCAACCACCGGAGCTCTATTTATTCCTCACATCACAATATGGACCTGAGAGATACAGGGGCATTGATAACTTGAGTTCAGGTCTTGGAGAGATCTACTTCACAGATTTGGACTTGTCGCTAACATTGACACTACAAGTAAGAGCGATGGGGTATACCGCTACACATCACTATACGAGGAAAATATTCGACAGGGAATTCACAGGTTTCAAAATTGATCTAGCTGACTTACAACCAAACCCCATGACGTCTTACGTTCCTAATGCTGCTCCATTTGAACTACGAATTCCATTTGATTTCCCAGCAATTAGTTCTCAAGAGATTACGAGTTTCCTCTCATGTAATGCTGATCTAAAACATGATTTGTACATGGAGGCCAAATTCTCACCAAAGGATAAATCTTCAAAATTCTTTTCATCACATAAGGCTAAATTTGCATCCCAGGTTATAGTGATGAGTGGGATCCCTTCCCCTGAGGCATACTTGGATATGAAGGGGATCAATAGACAACCAGTGCAACCAATGGCTCAGCCAGTTCAGCCAGTGCAACCGGTTCAAGCTCCAGTTTATCACCAATATGGCAAGCAACAGCAAGATGACGGCTTACCAATGTACACAGAATAGACTAGGACTGCTACAACAATGTGTTTTTCATGCTTAATCTATTGGTCCATTCAATGCTACCACTTCAGCAGGGCTGTGTAGCTCACATTCAAGGCTACTCCCCATTTGGCAATGATTAATGCTACTGTACTCTTCGAAGATCGTCATGATACAACAGAAAATGGATAGTAGATAATATAGTACACTGTGATAAACTGAAGGCGAAGTCTGCACTCGTAAGATTCTATTGTAGATGGTCATTGAGAAACAAAAGAACTGAGCCTCTATTATCCATCGTCGTCGGAAAAACCCCAGTACTTAAATCCGTGCTGATCTCAGCCTTTATCTGAAAGATCCTTCAACTGATGGCAGACAAGCAAAAGCAGTACAAAGATGCTATCGAATACCGTTGACGTCAAGCTAAAAGTCTACAATGAAGGTCCATACAGACCCTTGGAATGGATCCGGGGTAAAGTTGAGCTATCAATATACAATGATTTACCTGTGAAATCTGTCTACATCAGTTTTGAAGGCAAGTCCGAGACCAGTATCATGAAAGGGCACCAGGACCTTTCAAAATGCCTCAAACTGCACCACACACAACGAATAAGCGTGAGACACATAGTTTTGTGTATACAGACACCGTTGTGTTCCCTCCTGAAAATGTGCGAGTGGTTAGTCAAGTGGATGAGTTCACTTTGGTTTCAGGGTTTTATGTGTATGATTTTATGATCCAGATCCCGTATTCAAGCAATTGTGGCATATCCAAGGGTTCACATAATAGAGTTACAAAGTTACCACCAATATTTTCGGTTGATGAGTATGCTTCGATTTTTTATGAACTGAAAGTTACAGTGGAAAGAGCCGCTTGGTACAAGTTCAATCCTCATGATCGCGTGTATCCTACGCTTGTTACATTTGATGCCATTGATGAGATATCTGCATTTAGTCAGGGGAAGACATTCAGAAAGGAAATGTTGTTTTTTGGAAGAGTCCCCAAGAGGATTGCGTTGACGAACAAACGGGACCTTTCGTGACGCCAGGTCGACGACCAGAGCTTTATCTGTTCCTCACATCGAATCATGGACCGGAGAGATACAGAGGTATAGATAACCTCAGTTCTGGACTTGGTGAGATCTTTTTTGCCAATTTGCAAGTCGTGTTGAAGGCAGTTTTACATGTGAAAGCCCAGGGGTTTCATAAGACACATGCTTATAGGGAGAAGATAGTTGATAAGACAATGTCAGGGTTCAAAATTGATCTAGCAGACTTGAAACCTAGTCCTCCAAAAAGTGCATTCCCATATGAATTACAAATCCCATTCAAGTTCCCCAAGTTACTCACCACTGATGTTCCAAGTTTCACGTGTTGTAACGTGGAATATCTACATTATCTATCCATAAAAGCAACGTTTGGACCAGAAAATGGATCAACTTCGTTTTCCTCAGGAAGGGCAAAATTTGAGTACCAAGTTGATTTGTTGAGTGGGTTTGAAGATGAGAGGTTTGGAGCAACCTGTGGTACTGTAGTCAGTTCATTAAACCAGCTCAGTCAGTGCAGGTAACTCCGGTTGTCAACGAGTTTAAAGCTCAATACAGACAAGATGAACCATTGCCCGTACATGCTTAGCAAGCGAATACAAACTGATGAGACTGACAGAGTTTGCAATGCAACCAATCTATGTAGTGCTTTTATAGTAACAATGTATCTCTTTGTTGATATCTGTGATGACTTCAATCGGCGATAAAGAAATAACGAGGAGACTGTAAAAAAAACTTGAATATCTAGCAGAAAGAAAACGCTATAAAACACACTCTGGAAAGTGTTGAACGATGCTTTCGAGCTCTGTGAACGTCAAGCTAAAGACTTACAATGACGAACCATTCATGCCCTTAGATTGGATCCGGGGCAATGTTGAGCTTTCAGTACACAAGGAAATATCGGTAACTTCAATCCGTGTCAGTTTTGAAGGTAGATCTGAAACGATGGTGAGAGTTAATCTTAATAGGAGACCACCACCACCACCAGAAGACCAATCATCAGTAAGGAGAGGAGGAACGGATCCCAGGATAGAACAGCATACATTTGTCTCGAGGGAAGCTGTTGTGTTTCCTCCTGAGAATGTTCGGGGAGTCAGCCAAACAAGTGAATTTACCTTAACGCCAGGTGCCTATGAGTATGAGTTTGCCATTCAGATCCCGTACTCTACAGAGTGTGATGAGTTTACAGGTATGCATAATAGAAATGCTCGATTACCACCAACATGTTCATTCGAACCATTTGCCTCAATAGAGTATGAACTGAAAGTCACTGTGGAGAGACATGCTTGGTATAAATCAAATCTCTTTGATTCTATCAATCCCCAACTTGTGACGTTCAATTCCATTGATGATGTTTCAGCGCTAAGACAAGAAGCAATAATGAAGGAACAAATCAATTTCGAAAACAGAATACCCAAGAGAATTGCATTGACGGAGAACCCCACTGGTGCTGAATCCTATGAGATACCCATTAAAAAGTCTCTTGATAAACGAACCTCATATTTCCTCAAATCATTATTCAAAAAAGACACTGCTAAGCCAAATTATGCACAAGAGTACTATGTACCATTTGATCTAGAAGTCAGAAGCTCAGGTCCTTTTGTTACAGTGGGTCAAAAACCCGATCTAAACTTGTTCTTCACATCACAATATGGACCAAAGAGGTATAGAGGAATTGATAATTTGAGCTCTGGACTTGGTGAGATATATCTTACACATTTGGAGCTTGTGTTAGAGTCCACGTTACAAGTTAGAGCTGAAGGACAATCTACGATAGAGCATTTTAGCCAGACACTATTTGACAAAGACTTCTCAGGATTAAAGCTTGATCTAGCAGATATGACACCCAATCCACTTTTTGGTTACATCACAGGTACGCTCCCATTCGAATTGGACATCCCAATAGAGCTACCTCCAATAAGTGAAGAGACGATTACAAATTTCCTGTGTTGTAATGTTGATCTACAACACTCTATCCAGGTCAATGCCACTTTTGCACCAAAACTTAAATCATCGAAATCTCTGTGCAAGATGGCAAAGCTTGAATCTCAGGTCACTGTTCTGAGTGGGATACCTTCACCACAGGCGTATCTAGAGATGAGAGGTATCGGCAAACATTTTGACCTTGAGGAACCTCCAATGATCAGTCAATACAACCAGCAGAGAGAGGGTGGTGTAGAGGAAGAGCTTCCAGAGTATACCAGATAGTAATTGGCTGTGTCTAAAAATTATGAGTGATCTGAAAGGTATTCAATACTTGTTGCACAGAGTAGTCAGACAAAGCTCTTACACACTCGGTGATTACCGGCGATAAGATTACAGGGTTTGAAACAGCAAAGCATAATGTTTTGGAATCAAGGGTCTTGAAGTGCTCTGACTATGAGAGTCTTGCTGTAAGCTGAGAGCTCGAAGTTCGAACCATATTGCCGATTGATCTTTTGGTCCCACTAGTGGCAAAGCCTTTGAAGCATACAGTTCGGCATGTATCGTTGTGGACGGTACTATTCTCGGGTCATTTATAAAGAGCAAAATAGCACACTAGTTTTTCTTGGTACTCTTGAAAACCTCAACTTCAACATCGAAGATCTGATACTCTATGAGAGCTTTTACTGACTATGTCGCTACAAACAATCTGTCCACCGCTGTTGATGTGAAACTAGAGAACTGCAACCAAAGTTACATGCCTTTGGATTGGATACAGGGAAAGGTCAAGCTTGTGGTCCGCAAGGAAATACCGGTGAACTCGATCTTTGTTAGTTTTGAAGGGAAATCTGAAACCATGGTGAAAGTTCGCAGGAATAGACCCAACTCTGTCAATGGAAGTCACGGGAGCCACACAGAGCATAAACGTGAGATTCATACTTTTGTCGCTAGAGACTTTGTTGTTTTCCCACCTGAAAATGTTCGAAGAGTTACACAGGCAAGTGAATTCACGTTGACTCCAGGGACCTATGACTATGACTTTGCCATTCAGATCCCATTAACCACGCAGTGTGACAATTCTTCAGGGACACACAACAGATTTACTCGACTACCACCAACTTGTTCAATTGATCGATATGCTTCCATATTCTATGAACTCAAAGTCACAGTGGAAAGGGCTAATTGGTACAAGACAAATCCTCATGCCTGTCTATATCCTACACTCCTCGTTTTCGATCCAATCGATGAGATCTCTGCGTTTGGAGGAGCTAGTGTATTGAAGGAAAAGATATGGTTTTATCGGAGAACTCACAAAAGAATAGCATTGACAGAACATCCTACGGGGCCCGAATCATATGAAGTTCCTGTGAAACAGAATTTTGAAATGGAAGTTCAACATTTGTTCAAGTCATTGTTTAAGAAGAACGTTCCTAGACCAAAGTTTGCAGAAGAGTACGATATACCGTTTAGGGTTGAAGTGAGAAGTCCTGGTCCGTTCATCACGGTGGGTCGAAGACTAGATCTGGCATTGTTTATCACATCGGGTTATGGACCTGAGAGATACAGAGGCATTGACAACTTGAGCTCAGGACTTGGTGAGATATTTTTGACCGAGTTGAAAGTTGTTTTGAATTCAACATTGACATTCAAGGCTCAAGGACATTCCGCTACACATAACTACAAACAGAACCTAGTTGATAAGACATTCACGTCCTTCAAACTTGATCTAGCAGACCTGAAACCCAATCCACTATTTGGTCAGGTTGAGGGTTGCAAGAAATATGAGTTACAAATACCATTTGCGTTCCCCGTTATAAGTCCCGTTGAAACTTTGAGTTTCATGTCTTGTAATGCTGATTATCAACACTCTTTATTCATCAAGGCTAAATTTGCACCAGAAAAGGCATCATCAACGTTTTCTTCGGAAAAGGTAAAGTTTGAGCCGTTAATTACAATGCTTAGTGGGATCCCACCTCCGCAAGCGTACCTGGAGATGATGGGTCTTGCACTGCCTACACAAGCAGCTCAACATTCGCAGCCGGTTTTGCCAGGTCAGTTAGTGGTAGCTCCAATTTACAACCAAAACAGCACTAATAGGGAAGAGGATGAGCCATTACCTCCATATACAGAGTGATAAAAGCACATACACCCCACTTGTTGAGCTTAGATAAACCAAAATCAATGTACATGTATTAGCAATGCATAATAAAGCACCTCCTTAGTTACCCCTAAAACGACTAATAACACCTCAAAATCTCCCGAGAAACACTATAATTTTGTGTCATTTTGGCATTTGGCACTTATATGTTTGGCAGAGCACGTGTCAATAACGCGTCTGGTAAGCGCCACAACACGCCAAAGTCGTTTTTTTTTTGGAGGCGACGTGATGGTGAATCGTGATGAGCGGCAATGGAACAATGGACAGTTGGTGCTCATCTCCAGCAAACAATCCTTACTTTTACCACAGCGCTTAACAAGAAACCCTCTCTTTTCTCCAATTAACCATAATAAATCAGTCACTGCAGATGTCACAAGTAGCATGAGTAACGGGAACACAAAGTCTGACTCACTGTCCGTTAAGCTCAAGAGTCTGTCAAAGCAAGATTTGAATAAGAGAGATGTGTTTGGAAGAACGATATTACACGTCATTTGTATCCTGGGGCGGTTCGATCTGTTGAAATGTTTGCTGCTGAATCCAAATTTGAATGTCCATATCACAGACCATGAAAGTGGATGGACTGGGCTCCATCATTCTATCTTCTATGGGAAGATTTCCTGTGCTAGGCTGTTAATCAGTCATAATCATGATCTCATCAAGACGAAAGACCGGAATGGTATTACAGCTATCGATTTGTACCATTTGAAATACTCATTCACAAGTCTCAAAATATTCCCAGAGTCTATTGGTGTCAATGACACAAGCTTCTTCCAAAGAAAAACGGAGGATGGTGTTGCCAGCGTACCTGAACGTTGGTGGGATGCCGATGTTCGTGGTGGTTCAGACTTGTTCACATTTGGTGTCAATGTCAACAATCATCTAGGTACTGGTGACTCGGATGACAAGTTGAAAGCACCATACAAGATAGAAATCCCAAATCCGAGATTATTGAATTTCACATTGCCAATTGCAGAGAGATTGGTCAAACCAAGAATCAAAGACATCAAAATATCCAAAAATCATTCTCTGGCACTGACAAACGAGCAAAGAGGGAACTTACTGGTGGTAGGTAACCCTTCTAGAGGTCGTCTTGGTCATGGAACTTTGTCCCCAATTTACAAGTTTACACCAATAGAGTTCTTTGCAGATGAACATATAGCTCAAATTGCTGTTAGTGACGATCATTCATTAGTGTTGACCGATGATGGGGATGTGTACTCATGGGGGCTAAATAACTACTTCCAATTGGGTTATCCAACTGAAAAAATCAAAGAGAAAACGGATACCTTCTCCAATGAACCAAGAAGAATCGTACAAGTCCTGAAGAAGCACAAGATTGAAGCGATATCGTGTTCCAAGATACACTCTGTCGCATACAGTAACAAGACTCTGATATTATGGGGGTTGAACATTGGTCAAATGGATATTATTTCTACAGGTGATTGTATCAAGTGTGGGAAATATAAAGGTATTGTTCAAGTGCCAAGAAAGATGGAGTTCACCACTTCGATAAAACAAGTTATTGCCACTGATAACAGTACCATTGTGCTACTAGAGAACTCAGAGTGCCATGTTTTGCATAGTGGCAACCATCTTAGAATCAATATTCCTCTGGTTAAAGCACTAAACAATGAGTTTGAGTATTTCAGACCAACACAATTCTCAAGAAGAAAGACGATTATCAAGTTGGTATCAAACGATTGTTCCAGAATCGGTATTCTGTATGATGATGGGTCGGTTTGTGAATTTGGAGTGGATATGTTTTCCAAGCCTTCAAATATTAAGTATAACGTTGTCTGGAGTCCAAGAAATAACCATTTGAAATGTCACGATGTCGATATAGGGAAAGATGGATCAATTATTATCTGTACAAAGTCCGGTGCCGTTTATAAGCGTATCTCAAGATCTGGTGGGAAATCAGATTATAAATTCGCCAAAGTTGACAAAATCTCAAAGATTGTTAAAGTCTGTTGTGATTCATTGTTTTCTTCTTTTGGGTTCATCAAAGATGATGTTGATCAATTGCCACTTGATGTGTCTTTAAACCAGTTCTATATGGATATCAATTATTTATCACCATTGACACCTTCAATTACAAATAGAAGAAAAAGGCAGTTAGTCGATGTGGAAAGAAAATGTCTTGCATTGGATTTCCTACATAAGCCAAAAGGAGATAAACTAGATAAAGCTGACGTCTTGAAGTTGTTTCAAAACAAATTTTCCATTGATGACGAGGAGAAATCAAGTATTGTTGATCCTCTTTACGAAAGGTATAAAAAGAGATGGGATCACAATGAGGATCATCTTGCAACTTTCTCGCAAGTGGACATAGAAGAAATCAAGTCAACTTTGGCTAGAGATGACATCAAGTACTATCTTAACACGAACGACTTTTCAAGCCAGAAGAACTATGGCTTGCAATTCGATATTGATGACTGTCATATCGGTGTGCATAAATCCATGCTTTTGATGATTCCAAAATTTTATGAGATCTTTACCAATGACGTTGTGGTTGGTGACATCATGTTCCATAAGGTCTCGTCAGAGGGTTGCATTCAGGTTGATAACCTCCATGTCCAATCATTGCTTATCCTACTGAACCTCTTGTACACGGGTCACTACATCAAAGTCTGGGATCAATTCCCTGCTCAAAGTACACCACCTATTATTCGTGAGGTTAAGGAACAAACAATCGAGTTGCTGAAAAATTTAGGACTGATCGATGATCTGAACAGACCAACGTATAATCTCGTTGAAAAATTCAGTGATCGTGACAATTTTGTGAATGACATTGTGATTAAACTTGCCGATAATGAAGAGCTTCATTGCTGTTCATACATCCTTTCAGCCAGAAATGCCTATTTCGAAACATTGTTTTCTCATAGATGGGATGGTTCTAGAGAGCTGGATTTCAGACATGTTGATAAAAAAGTGTTCGATGTCGTGTTGAGATACATCTATGGTGAAGAACAATTAACCTTATTTGACGACGCTGATGAGATTACGTCGGTGCCAGACTTTATCAATATTTTGTTTGATGTCATTGAATTGGCTGATGAATTGCTAATGTTTGGGCTTAAAGATGTGGCACAATTGATGATAAAGGATTTCATTGACCAGGACAACGTATTGTTGCTTCTACATCATGCAGAGACGTTCAACTGTAACATGCTAATTGGTGAATGTCTCTGGTTTATTTATCATAATGTGGATATCGTGCTCTTCGACTCGCATTATACTGATGAACTGCTGTCCCAGCAAATCATTAAGAGAATCGACAAGTATTTTAGATGGATGAACAGGGCTAATAGAGTTGCCGTTTCCGACTTTGGGGTATCTTGGTTTGAACTTGATAGTGGTGAAACTATTAAGAAGTTCTTGGGTAACATGGGTGCTTTTAATGAACACTTTTTGAAGAAAGACTCCTTTGAACCTTTGTTTGACATTAAACCATCTAGGAAAGAGGTTAAACCAATAAAAGCACCTGATGTAAAGAAGTCTAAGCTACCGACCCCTCCTCCACCTTTAGTTGCAACACCAACGATCAAAGAGAGAAAAGTTTCTGTTGACTCATCAGTATCCTGGGCAAAGTTTACACAATCAGATACCTCAGCTGTGGAATTCACAGAAGATGATTTCCAACCTGTTACAAGTCGTCGTCGTCGCTCATCTGCCAAAAGAGCTTCAAACTCTGCATCAACAAATCCATCACCATTCCTCAATTCCAATGGGGCTTCCTCCACGCCTCCAAAGCCATTTACAGCACCTCATATCACAATCCAACAACCTGTTTACTCACAAAGGAATGGGAGTGTCCACTCACTTTCTGATAATTTATGGCCAAGGAACGGTAGCGTGAGCTCATTACCTGAAACCCAGTGGCCAAGAAATGGTAGTGTTCATTCACTTCCAGAAAACCAATGGCCAGATGTGAACAGTGTTTCTTCGATCTCTACATCTCCAGCTACTTTGAGCACACAGTCGCCATGGATGCCTTCTCACACTACTACACCAGCCACGAGTGGCACTTCAAGCACGAGGAAGTCATCTGCCGGTATAGTCACTTCAACATCACCGCCAGGAGCTAAGGGTAAGGCCAATTTCCTCACTGGTACTAAAGTCTCTCAGAAAGAACGTAAGAAACTATTGAAAGCCAATGAGTTGGAATCTACACCTTCCAAACCACAACCGAAACCTAAAGCTACATGGGCCACTGCCAATCCTAAAACTGAAAGTTTGAGATCCAAACCTATAGTCACTTCGTCATTCCTTGCCGCTCAACAAGCCGCTTTAGAATCTGAGAAGAAGAAACCATCATTGGCAGGGATCATCCACGAGGAAGAACATAAGGCACTTGGGTTACTGAATGACACAAAAAGTCTCGCGGAGATCCAACAAGAGGAAGAGTTTGCCATTTGGTGGGAAGAGGAGTCACGTAGAGTGCAACAGGAACAAGCATTGGCATTGAAACAATTTAACGATATGGCGAAGAGAGGAACTGTGAACGAGAATGGTACGGGCGCTGGTAAGAAGAAGACGCATAAACAGAGTAAGAACAATGCCTCAAATAGACGCAAGAGATCGGTGAATTGATACATTAATTATAAAGACTAAACCATATATATAAGTTATTTTGATTTATAGTAATAATACAGACACATGTACATACAACTATCGTAGACTATTCATCAAACTCAGTTTCCGGGAACCAACCAAACCTTGAAAGATCAATCTTTGATCTCAAATCATCAATCTCCACACCTTCTTGTCGTAATCTTTCCACTTGTCTATTCATATCAGCAACATCCCTCGTCGAAACGATACCAGCACTGGATATGACACGCCACCAGGGCACGTTACTTAAGCTGTAAGGGTACTCGTGCTGTTGACCTTCAGAGGGGAGGTTTTTCAGTGCTTGACCGACGTGTCTTGAGTTTCTGGGTTTGTAGATCATCTTAGCGATATGGCCATAGCTGGTGACTCTTCCATAAGGGATTCGCTGTACCGTGTCGTATACTGCAAAATGGAAGGCGTGTGCTTCGTCTTCTCGGGACATTGTATCGTGTATGTATGGTATGATGGTAGTTGTTGTTGTGTTGCGTGTGTTGGTTAGAACTTCGTACTTGTATCAAGGAGAAATTAGCTGGAGATTAAAAGGAATCTACTGTAGTATATGAAGAAAGAGGAAAATGTGTGTATTGAACAGAGCCATACCAACATATCACCAATGCGCTGCTGCTTTCACACAGAGTGAAGTGCGATGACTCTTGGAATACGGTGACTTTGGTATAAGACTCTATAGAAATGTTGACAAGCATTGATAAGCCGAACACCCCTTAAAGAATAGTTAACATTCTTTGTTTGTTCCTTGGAACTTTTTGAAGTCGCTACTTATATGTTAATTTCTGCAGAACACATTCGCGGTGTGGTTCTGGCCAGTGCCGCTAACCGCCGTAACGTTATACTTTTGATTTTATTTTGCAGTATAAACATTTCAATTTTCATCAGCGCTTTTTTTCTCTTTGGATTTCAACTCAGGAATATACACAGGGAAACAGAGCAGTGGCAAGAGCTCATTGGATTATTACCAGTAATTGAAGTAAGGGAGCCACAGCGGGTAGCACAGAGTACAGCACAGCTCATCGACACTCTCGATCTGTTTGGCACATACGAATTACGCGCATACAACAAAAATGGTGAGTATTAAGGATATCAGTGGTTCTTGGAGTATATCATGTACTAACAACGAATGTTATCACAGAACAACGCAGAAACACCAGAGGAGAGAAAGGCACGCTTCCTGCTAGAAGTCGATGCAAAGACTGAACGACTCAAAGATAAGAGCGAGACGGCCAAAAGATTCTCATATCTATTAGGACTTACAGACTTATTCCGTCATTTCCTAGATCTAAGGTCATCAAGAGACCCTGCTATCAAGAAATTATTAAGATCACTAGACAATGAGAAGAAGGGCGGCTCAGCTGCACCATCGAAAAGATCTAGATCTACCAATTCACGTCGTAGAAAGACTGAAAAAGAGGAGGATGCCGAATTGATCCAAGATGAAGAGCACGAGGAAGATACCACTGTGCTAACTGAATCACCAAGTTATATTCATGGTAAACTTAGAGAATACCAAGTGCAAGGTCTGAACTGGCTGATATCATTATACGAAAACAGTTTATCCGGGATATTGGCAGATGAAATGGGGTTGGGTAAAACCCTGCAAACCATTTCCTTCTTGGGTTACTTGAGATATAATAGAGGTATTGATGGTCCATTCATCGTTATTGTGCCTAAATCCACATTGGATAACTGGAGAAGAGAATTTGCCAAATGGACACCTGACGTCAATGTGTGTGTGCTTCAAGGTGATAAAGAGGAAAGAGCCAAAATAATTAAAGAAACAATCCTCGAGGCGAAATTTGATGTTCTGGTTACTTCTTTCGAAATGGTCATTAGAGAAAAATCTGCATTGAAGAAAATAGCATGGCAATACATCGTTGTGGATGAGGCACATCGTATCAAGAATGAAGAAAGTGCATTATCACAGATCATCAGACTTTTCTACTCCAAGAATAGATTATTGATCACCGGTACACCTCTACAAAATAACTTACACGAATTATGGGCATTGTTGAACTTCATCTTACCTGACGTGTTTGGTGATTCCGATGTTTTCGACCAATGGTTTGAAAACCAAGAAGACGACCAAGATGTCGTTGTGCAACAACTACATAAAGTCCTCAGCCCCTTCCTACTGAGAAGAGTCAAGGCAGATGTGGAGAAATCCTTGTTACCTAAAAAGGAAGTCAACCTGTATGTTGGTATGTCAGAGATGCAAGTGAAATGGTATCAAAAATTATTGGAAAAGGATATCGATGCCGTGAATGGGGTCGTGGGGAAACGTGAAGGTAAAACAAGATTACTAAACATTGTTATGCAATTAAGAAAATGCTGTAATCACCCATACTTGTTTGAAGGTGCCGAACCTGGGCCACCATACACCACTGATGAACATTTGGTTTACAATTCGGGGAAGATGGTCATTTTAGATAAATTGTTGAAAAAAATGAAAGAACAAGGTTCAAGAGTGTTGATTTTCAGTCAAATGAGTCGTGTCCTAGATATCTTGGAGGATTATTGTTACCTAAGAGAATATGAGTATTGTCGTATTGATGGGTCCACGTCTCACGAAGAACGTATCGCGGCGATTGATGATTACAATAAGCCAGATTCTGACAAGTTCATCTTTTTGTTGACCACGAGAGCAGGTGGTCTTGGGATCAACTTAACCTCTGCTGATATTGTTGTCCTTTATGATTCTGATTGGAACCCACAGGCAGATCTACAAGCTATGGATCGTGCTCATAGAATTGGTCAAAAGAAACAAGTTATGGTTTTCAGATTTGTCACTGAGGATGCCATTGAGGAGAAAGTCATCGAGAGAGCCACGCAGAAACTACGCTTGGATCAACTGGTTATCCAACAGGGGAGATCTATGAATAAGAATAATGCGATTGGGAATAATAAGGAGGATTTGCTGAGTATGATCCAGTTTGGTGCAAAAAATTTGTTTGAGAATAAGACTACGACGACCTCTTTGGAGACTGATATCGATGAGATTTTGAAGAAAGGTGAAGAGAAAACAAAGAACTTGAATGCCAAATACTCGGCTTTGGGTCTTGACGAATTACAAAAATTCACTTCGGATCAATCAGCTTATGAATGGAATGGTGAAAATTTCGCTAAGAAATCGAATGATGGTGGATTAGCTTGGATTAATCCTGCAAAGAGAGAAAGAAAAGAACAAACTTACTCCATTGATAACTATTATAAGGATGTCTTACAGTCCAAATCCACTCCACAGCCAAAAGCGCCAAAAGCGCCAAAGCAAATCAATATGCAAGATCATCAATTCTTTAATCCACATTTGAAAGACATTTTGGAAAAAGAACAGTTGAATTATAAGAAATTGATCAGTTACAAAGTTACAATGAGTGATGTTGAAGACGATTTTGAAGATGAGGATTACAAGAGTTCACAAACTAACGAAAGTGAAACTTCATCACCAACAAAGAAACTTTCCAAGAAGGATCGTAGAAAATTGGAACAACAAAAGATTGATACCTCTGAAGCATTGACCCCAGAAGAGGAGGAATTGAAACAGACTTATTTGAAAGAAGCCTTTGCCGATTGGACAAGAAGAGATTTCACGAATTTCATCCAGTTCTGTGCCAAATATGGTAGAGAGAATCATAAATTGATTGCACAATCCATGAAGAACAAGACCACTGATGACGTCGTTGCCTATTCAAAGGCCTTCTGGTCAAGATACCAGGAGATCGAAGGACATGATAAATACATTGCACAGATTGAAAACGGTGAGAAGAAAGTACAAAAAATGCTTAATCAATCCAAATTACTGAAACAGAAATTGGAACAAACTACAACACCATTGAAAAACTTGGTTATCCATTATCCACCAAATAACTCCAAGAGGGTCTATAGTGACACTGAGGATAGATTCCTCCTAGTCACAGTGAACAAACTGGGATTGATGTCCGAATACCTTTTCGAAAAAGTCAAGAACGAGATCCGTAATAGTGAACATTTCAAGTTCGACTGGTTCTTCCAATCACGTACAGCTCAGGAATTGGCAAGAAGAACAAATACATTGCTGTTAGCCATTACTAGAGAATTTGAAGGTCCTGAGGCCCTAAAGAGAAAGAGAACAAAATTGGGAGGTAACGATAACACCGGGGCTAGTACACCATTGGCTAGTCGCCAGGGAACCGTGGAGCCTGCTGGTTCTGCTGCTGCTACTACTTGTGGTGCTAATGTTGAGCAACAGGAGAATGGGAATGGTGTTAAGCGTCCGATTGAGTCCGCGGGGAGTGAGTCGAATAAGAAACCAAAGACCGAAGCTGTGGAGCAGTCTGTGTAAATAATTATCAAAATATCATGAACTTTTTGAGCCTTTTAAATAAAGTGTTTGTTTGGTACGTGGTTTTGTAGTACATCATGAGTTTATACCACCTCGGAAGTCTGCTTGAAAATTCCGGTCATAGTCACGTGAATTACCCCATAAAGTTTATAGATTGAATCTCAGGGATGAAAACAACAGACGACAACGAATTACAAGCAATAACATAGTGCAAACGAGTCTATAACGCTCATCAGATAGGGACTCAGGATGCTTTCAAGACTCAGAACTGGTCTACTTAGAGGTCCAGTACTCACCACCACTCGTGGATTCACCAGAAGTGCAATACGTAAAGCGGAGGTTAACGTTACTGTTGATAATGTCACTGTGAAGATTGAAAATGGTTCTTCAATCATCCAGGCTTGTGACAAAGCAGGAGTCACTGTCCCACGTTATTGTTATCATGATAAATTAGCCATCGCTGGTAATTGTCGTATGTGTTTGGTTGATGTGGAAAAAGCTCCTAAATTAGTTGCTTCTTGCGCGTTCCCTGTTAGAGAAGGTATGGTGGTTCATACAGATTCTGTGAGGGTTAAGAATGCAAGAGAGGGTATCACTGAGTTCTTGCTTCAAAATCATCCTTTGGATTGTCCAGTTTGCGACCAAGGTGGTGAATGTGATTTACAAGATCAATCAATGAGATATGGGTCCGATAGAGGTAGATTCAAGGAAGTTTCTGGTAAAAGAGCCGTGGAGAATAAGGCGATTGGTCCATTGATCAAGACTTCGATGAATCGTTGTATTCACTGCACCCGCTGTGTTAGATTTTTGAACGACGTTGCTGGTGCTCCTGAATTTGGTACTACGGGCCGTGGTAACGATATGCAAATTGGAACTTACGTGGAGAGAAATGTCAACTCTGAACTATCTGGGAACATTGTTGATCTTTGTCCAGTTGGTGCATTGACTTCTAAGCCATATGCTTTCAAGGCCAGACCATGGGAACTCAAGAGAACAGAGAGTATTGATGTCTTGGATGGGATCGGATCAAGCATTAGAGTGGATTGTAGAGGTATCGAAGTGATGAGAGTGCTACCAAGACTAAACGACTATGTTAATGAAGAGTGGATCTCTGATAAGACAAGATATGCCGTTGATGGGTTGAGAACGCAAAGATTGACAACACCGCTAATTAGAAGTGGTAATAAGTTTGAACCAGCAACATGGGAAGAGGCACTCTCGACAATTGCAAGTGCTTTCCATAAGATCCAACCAAAGGGTAACGAAATTAAAGCTGTCGCAGGCGCGCTTTCAGATGTCGAGTCCATGGTTGTTTTGAAAGATATTATGAACAAGTTGGGTTCAGAAAATTTAACGACTGATGATATTGATAGAACACAAGAACCTTCGCCATACGGTGCCAATATCAGATCTAACTATTTGTTCAACTCTTCAATAGTTGGTATTGAACAAGCGGATCAAATTCTCTTAGTCGGCACAAACACCAGACATGAAGCCAGTGTATTGAATGCAAGAATCAGAGGAACATGGCTAGACAGTGACTTGGAAATCCATCAAGTTGGTGAAAAATTCGACTCAACTTTTGATGTCAATTATTTGGGTGAAGATGCTAATGCTTTGAAAGCAGCCTTGGAAGGTGAAGTTGGGAAAAAGTTGGCAGCAGCAAAGAATCCAATGATCATTGTTGGTTCAGGTGTTGTCAACTCCACAGATGCTAATGCAATCTATTCCTTAGTTGGTAACTTTGTGGAGAAGAATGCTAATTTCATAACCCCAGAATGGAACGGCTATAACTTGTTACAACGTGAAGCATCCCGTGCCGGTGCCTTGGAAGTTGGATTCCACAACAATTCCAAAGAAGCCGCAGCCACCAAGCCAAAATTCATCTATTTACTTGGTGCTGATGAAGTTAAAAACAGAGACATTCCTCGTGATGCCTTTGTCATTTACCAAGGCCATCATGGTGACTTGGGTGCCTCATTTGCTGATGTTATCTTACCTGGGTCCGCTTATACTGAAAAGACTGCCACATATATTAACACTGAAGGTAGAGTCCAGGCAACAAGAGCTGCCACTGCACCACCAGGGTCCGCTAGAGAGGATTGGAAGATCTTGAGAGCATTGGGTGAATACATGAATGTTGAACTCAACTATGATGATATTTATTCGCTAAAGAGCAGAATTGGTGAGATCTCTCCAGCATTGCTTTATCAAGATGTTTTGGAACCTGTTAGTGATAAAATTGCCAAGTTGGGTATCACTGCGATGGCTGCACTGGACTCGACTATTAATGGTGTGCCATTGAAGAATCCTATTGAGAATTTCTGGATGACTGATGTTATCTCTAGAAGCTCTGTGACTATGGCTAAATGTATTCAAAGCTTTGGTCAAAAGGGTGATAAGATCTATGATGAGCGTCCAGAGTATGCTCTTGCCTAATTGTCACGTATAAGTGTCCCTTCATTTGGTGTGTTGAGCTTATGACGTCGACGATCCTTATTTATTAACCTATCCTACTCTTATTTATTATTTATTAACCTACCTATATACTTATTTATTTATCTATTGTTACCACGCGCGGTATAATATATTTATTTATTAACTACATATGCTTATATTTATTAATCATTTATTCAATAATACATGATGATGATACAAAAATAAGTGGTTAGACTAGCTGTTTTCTCTTAGCTGTGAGGTCTCTATTTCTACGTGAATGAACAACCCATCGCTCTCTGTCAGATTAGTACAAAAGGTCAATTCAGAAAGCGATGGGTTAACCATTCAGGTCATTGACTAGAGTGGACAAAAAGGTAGTCGCATGTAGTTCTAGCAACATGTAGCCTGGCTGCAGTGCACTCATTGAGAATAACCTTGTATCAATATTGGTAAGCGAGTCCTATTTCAACACTCAAGATAATAGGCAACTTGTACTTGTAGCGGTGTTGTCATCGGACTAGGCAATTGTGCGTTCGAGTTTTTAACATGGTCTCGTAGAAGCTTATACTTGTTCACTTTAGCAGTGTTGTTATTTAGAGCATCGTACGCAGCCATTTGTCCAGCGATCTTGATACTTCTTGAGCGGCCCAACCCAATAAGTTCACCATGTACGACACATACCACTGTGAATGATGGATCATGATCACTGTGCTCTTTCTTCAACACTTCGTACTGTGGGTTGAAAACAGGGTTTAGCATAACGTATAGTTCCTGCTTGGAAGTTTTGGAGTTGAGATCATTGGCGATTAGATAGTCTGGTCTGTTTGTCTTTGAGAAAGAACCATCAGTAATCAAAGAGGTGGTGTTTTTTGGAGGTGACGGAGGGTTTTTCAAAAAATCTTCGAAATATGGTTCAGCTAAAGCGTGCAACCAGGGCAATATCTTGTTAAGATCCCCCTTAGAATCTTGATAGAGTCCACCAACATAAGCTTCAAACAAATCCGCATACACTTTCTTATACGCTTGTTCCAATTCTTTCTCGTTCAAGTTAGAAATCAACAGTTTATCCAATCCATAAAGATTACACCAAATGTTCAAAACGCTGTTACTCACAACATTGGACCTCACCATGGTCAATCGTCCCTCATCATAATCAGGAAACTTAGCAAAGGACAACACTGTCACGATATGGTTCAAGACAGAGTCTCCAAGGAACTCTAGCCTTTCATTGCTCTCGATATGTTCCTGTGAATGATTTACCGCTGATTTGTGTGTTAGCGCCGTTCTCAAAATGTTGTCATCTTGGATTGATGGTAATGGTGGCGGATTGGCTCTTGAACCCGAGTATTGATGGCTATCGCCATTAGTGAAAGCAGCAGATAGCTGCTCTCTGATACTAGCCATGTCCACAGTCTTTGGTTTTTGTTTGATAGGTGGTTGAAGCGATGTATCAATGGATCTGAAATCCAAGGAACCTCCCTCTAGAGCGGTCTTCAGCTTGGCGGAGTGCAGGATATGTGGATGCTTAGCCAATGCTTTCATATCATAGCTCGTCTCAGGAGAGTTTAGCATCTCATCTAGCTCCTTCTCACTGATACCAAACATGGTGATGTTTTCCATAATGTTCTTTAGATCGTTGTAATTCTTCTTGATTTGGCACAAGCGCTCGTACGAGAACGCCTGTTTCTGGGATTCGGTATCAGCGTGCTGCTTGAATACGTGGCGAAAATCTTCTGAGTCTGACATCTCCAGTTTAATTCTCTTGCGATTGTTCATATGGCTGACCAGTTTGCCTCCAAGGGAAAGAGTTCTAGTAGTTAGCCTCATGTTTTTAATTCTATAGTAGCAACTTTTCGCGAAATATCCCTAGGTCAAATTTGGCATAATAAATGGTGATAATTGGCTATTTTCCAGGCTATTTGGGATGTTATTTTGGAGAGTTTGTGATCATGTAAGTAGATCATATGCAGAATGTGAGCTCCAAGCTCGTAGAGAGCGTCTGTTGATGTCTGGTGGGTTTTGAAACGGTTGAAGTAGGAAGTCAAGTATAATGACTGGTCGCGAACATATAACTGGATCTACAATATTTGGATAATTATACACGTATGATCACATTCATTAAAATCTATCATTTTTATACTCTCTTTGGTAGCCACTCTTGCCCTGTTTCCCATTTGGTTTATCCTTCTTATCATTGAAATCAGCGGAATTTTTCTTATTTTTCTTCGATTTATCCTGTGGAGCTGCAAGTTTAGTAGCATCTCTAGGTGTATTTGCCCTGAGCAATGAGTACTTCTCAATCATCTCTTTATCCTCAAGAGCAGCCATGGCAGCTTTTGTCCCGGCGAGTTTAACAGTTGATCCAACACCTCTCCCTAAAACATCACCTGCACCTGTACGTAACTCGACTTCAAACTCTGTTGGTTGTTTAGGAGGTTCTTTACGAACACACTCGTATTTAAGCCCCAAACTGGCAGTCCCAATGAGTGAGTATAGTTCCATCTTGGCGTTCTGTCTGAGTTCTGATCTGCCTTCGGATTTACCTTCTTGGTTCTTCTGTTCATGACTCAACAAGATAGGCTCTGCTAACTCTTTTAACCATTTGAAAATCATCGAGTAGTTATTTGGATCATCAGTCATCAACCCACCGATATAAGCTTCAAAAACATCAGCAAAGACTTTCATGGCACCCATGGCAAATGTTTCTTCTGGTGTGTCTTTCTTCAATTTTTTATCCAGTCCATAAGCACAAGACCATTTCATCAAAGTGGCATTACAGACCAATTTACTTCTCAAGATGGATAGGAAACCTTCATTAGCATCTGGGAATCTATCATATGCGACTTGGGTCATGATATTGTTCAAGACTGAATCACCCAAGAATTCATATCTTTCATTGTGTGAGTGTAACTGTTCCCTTTTCGATAAGAATAATTTATCATTGATCAATGATTTATGGATAAAGACCCTGGCACGGATAACAGGGTTTTTAATTTGTGGTAGTGGTGGTAATCCTGCTGGTCCTTGACTTGGAGCTGGTGAGCTGCTGTTGCTCGACTCTTGTGGCGTAGTAATGGCGGTAGGCGTGCCTTCTGTACTGAAAGCTATTGGCTTTGGAGCTATCAACGATTCATTCAACGTCTCATAGTTCAATATTTGGTCAAAGATTTTAAGCTCCCCTTTATTATACATGGTCTTCAATTGGGCTCCCAACTTCATCTTATATCTCAACAGGGCAGATACTAATTGACCATTTGTTTCACTCGTTATGGAACTTTGCATTTTTTGTAAAGATTCTTCATCTGGTGAACTTTGTAAGATGGATTCGATAGAACTTTGCAAATTAGCAACAGCGTGTTCGATCATAAGAATATCTGTCAATCTTGGTTGTGCAACATCGATAACAACAGGTTCTTTTGGTGTTTCCTTAATAGCATCTGCTGTACCATTAGAAGATTCAGCTTGTGGTTTGCCATCTTGAGGTATCTCCATCACAGATCCAAATGAAACTCTACGAGTCTTTTTGCGCTTGTCTGATCCGCTTTTACTGGGCTCCTCGGCACCTTCTAGTTTTCTCTTCCCCATATGGTCTCAGCTTTGATTTACTGAGTACATGAGTTCATCATCTTCATCTCATCTCATCTCCGATTGAAAAAGGCTGGCACAATTTTTTTCATAGAACGAATTCGCGAATAACTAGACCTACACAGTTCAATGATGACCATAATTATTTATTAGTATATTAATCTGGATCTAGAATCTGAATTTACCATCTTCCTCATCGTCATCATCTTCATCGTCGTCTTCATTTTTTTCTGTCGTCTTAGTTTCAACAGGTTTTGACTCAATTTTGGCCTTTTTAGTCGCTTCCGAGTCAACACCGGCGTTAATATCCGTGAGATCATAAGCTCTTTTCTGTGACATTAGACCAGATCCAGACTCTGTACTCTCTTTCAACACTTTATACAGTTGTTTAGGCTCGGAAGGTTCATTGGTCTTATCATTAGTGACCACAGGAACTTCTGCCAATGGGACATCCTCTTCATCACTTGGTTCATCTTCTTCTGCTTCTTCATACTTAGGGACTTCATCTTCGACAATAACGGCACCTTCAGCTCCAGCAACATTCCGTATCTCAGACTCTGATAAGTATGCAGCTGCGTCCTCTTCATCGTCTTCCTCCTCTTCTTCCACTTCCTCCTCGTCATCTTCTTCTTCCTCAGATTCAGATTCTTCAAATGCAGGCAATTGACCAAAATGTTCCTTTTCCACATTATCAAACTTATTCAAAGTCTCATCCTCCGCATAAGCATCACCCTCGATCGTTAAATCAACATTGTAGCCAGGGATCTTCATATCTTGATAACTTGGTGGTGGACCAAAACTTTGCATTTTCTGTACCCATGGCAATACAACACCATGAGGTGTACCTAATGCCTCTCTTAACTCTTCAGATATCACACCAGGTGTATATCCACTTACATCCAGTTCGTTATTCTCTCTACCTTCGAAATAAACATCACCATATCCGAATAAACGAGGTTTTGTCTGGAACTTGAAAAAAGCGTCATGTAATTTTTGATAATCCAGGTCTAATCGATTCATCTTTGGTTGGACTTTTTCTCTCATTCTCTGTTTCATACTGGATTCATCGTCTTTTGTTGTATCTCTCATATCAGTGATCCCTGTCTCACTGATGAATTTTGGAAGTTGGAAAGGCTTCTTTTCCACTCCTCTTCTTCCAGATAAGTATTCTCTTTTAAACTGCCAGTGAGCAGGCACTGGTACATAATTCTTCTGGGATTTGATCTCCACAACCAGCTTAGGATCAGCTGCGTCGACATCGTACCATTGTACTAATTCTGGATATTTACAATTGGCCTTCAGTTCAGCCAATGGTATCTTGTTTGCCTTTCTCAGTTTCTTCTTACTCAGTTTGGCGGTTGTACCATTATTCTCATCATTTCCGTCATTATCGCCATTATGCTTAGCATCTTCATCATCACTTTCTATTATATCACCTTTTGATTCTTCTTCCTGAGTAGATTCCTCCATATGAAACTTATCAAACACATGTTTGAAGTCCGCAAACTCTGGTTTGGCCAAAAGCACATCAAGCTCACTCTCAAAGAGTTTTCCATTGGATGATTCATCCTTGATTGAGCTTGAGACACCAGTATCCACTGTGGTTTTCACTTCCTTTTTAGTCTTTGTAGTCTCACTGGGTATAACAGTTCCCGTCTTTCCTGTTTCGGCAACCGGTGCTTGTTTCTTCAGTTTTTGCTTCTCACGACGCAATTGGTTCTTTGATTTCTTTACAGCAGCCATGATCCCTCCACTGACGGTCTAACCTTTCTCTATTTCGCTTCCTGTTAGCCTCAAATACTGCAATACAAGCTCATCTTGAACCAGCGTCAAAATTTACTAGTATCTAACAATTATGGTGTTTGGGTGTTATGAAAGACTATATACTAATATATTATAAGAGCAGGCTTTTGGTGAAAGCTACTGTTCATGACTCATTTGCATTGAAATTTGAAATTGACTGGTGGTCTAAGGCTTTTTATAGCACTGATCATTATACGATACTTGGATATTTACTGCAGCAGCCAGTTGCTCGTGCATGCTCTATTGTGTAATGTCAAAGTTTAGAACCACCCGCTAAAAGAGGATGTATATATATAAGGCTTCGTAGCTTTCCACAATCACTGCTTACCAGCCTTTCAGATCACTCAATCAAATCATAGCACAGACACAGTATACACAGCAGAATGTCAATTGAAGCATACGTCGCTCCAACAGGGAACTGTTTCAGAGTTTTGATCGTTTTAGAACTCTTGGGTCTAGAGTACAACATCAATGTCATCAATCTACGTAAACAAGAACACTTACAAGATGCTTTTTTGAAGATTAATCCATCAGGTTTGGTTCCAGTTGTGAAATTCGGTGACCTTGCCCTGGGTGAGTCATTGACCATTGTTGAATATTTGCTCGCTAATTACGACAAGGAAGCCAAGTACACATTGCCTCAAAGCTCACCAGACTATTGGAGATTACAACAGTTCTTAACGGCATACATATCTGGTATATCGGTCTTTCATGACAAAGTCTTTGTTATGAACCATTATTTACCGGATCAAACTGGTGCTCCTGCTGCAGAATACTTCAAAAAGCAATTGGAAAGACACTATGCTAATTTGGAGAACCAACTAGCTGTTAATGGTACTGGTTACTTTTTCAGTGATCACTTGACCATTGCAGATCTAGTTGCTTATCCTCATGGTCGTAATGCCCTGGCCTCTGGTCTGTTTGACAATTATCCAAACTTGAAGACTTGGGCTGAAATGATGGGGTCTAAATCGTTTGTTAAAGCAGCTTATGGAAAACTATAGACTATTCTTCCGGAAGAAGAACTTACACTTCTAGATATAGAACATGCATGGAAATATATACTTGAAACAGAGCTGTTTTGAGAAACTTTGACACTGGATAAATCAAGTAATCCACCAACTCGTCTACTCAAAAGCATCGACTCAAGGTTAAGATATGATCTTTGTAGCATTAAATGTTCATTAAGTTGGTTATCTAGATTCTTTATCTAGATTCTTTATCTAGATTCTCTATCTAGATCAGACTCTAGTATTAGCCTCGAGCTTATTAACAGCTTTATTGATATTCTCAACTTTTGGTAAATTGTTAGTATTATTCCTCTGTGAAAGATTGTGTCTGACATACTCTTCTCCTGTACGACCTTATCACTGCTCTCTATTTGGTCATTCTGAACCACTTTGTTAGTATTCTTGAACGTATAACAATGATGGAGTAAATTTCAACATACTATATCATTCAACATGTTCTCTATCTCGGTAGCAACATCGAATATTGTGACAATATTGGTCTTCTTCTCAAGCTCCTCTGAATCCTCTTTTGGTTGCGGGTCTTGCATCTTTTGTTGTTGGTGATTTGGTGTTGATAATGGCTCTTCGTTCAGGGTTTCCTGTTCATCATTGTCTGGCACCACGGCTCCCTGCAATGTCTCGTCCGCTTCTGGTGCGTCCACAAAGGAATTGTTTGAGCTTCTGGTCGATTCTGTTTCTGCGTTCATTGTGCTGTGTGCTCTGGAGTCTTGTTAATATAATATGGAAGAATGTATATATAGTTCATGATTGATATAACCGTTTTGGCTGTGGCTCATAACCACCGAGATGTCCATTAACAAAAGATGATCTATCAAGTCATCGCAAGAGACTTCTTGGAATAAAAAACCACCAGATCAGAAGGACTAAGGAGAGCACAATGTTTCTAAGAAGCTGCGTGAGGCGATCTGTATCAACTGGCTCGACACTGGGACTTCCTTTGCAACACGTTCGCTGGAAGTCGCTTAAACCATCTTACAATGATCTCGAGAGCTATTTGAGATATGCAAGAGTAATAGAGCTTAACAAGAAGACCACGATGTTCTTCGGGACAATGTACGAGTTCAAGGCCAAGGAAAAATTACAAGACGCTTTCAAGATGTCTAAATTGGAGCATGCTGGTGGTGCATATGATAATGGGATCGATCTTTTAGGTAAGATGGATCTTAAAGATTTTGCAGAATCGACATCAGAGGGAAACCATGAGATACCCAAGAAAGATGTCTCTGTTAATGGGAAGATGGTGAAACCGTTGATACAGAAGAAGAGACAGAAACTGGACGTGCTAGTCCAGTGTAAATGCTTCTCCAAAAACATAACGGCGAAGGAGATACGTGAATTAAGTGGGATTTTCCAATTCAATGTTCTTCCGAAAGATCGTAATAATACGCTGGTGTTAATGGTGAGTCCTATGGAGTTGACCAAGCAAGGTGTAGCACAGTTGGATATGATGGATATCCCGATGATTTATTGTCAATTCTCGAAATTGATCCAAGTCGGTGAGGATGAGTATGATTCGAGTGCTTATAAAGGTGGTGAGTTTGTGAGGTTTTATTTTAATCCATATGCTTCGGCATTGTTTAATGGATCTTCGTTACAGAGACATTTAATCTTACAAATTGATGATTGGAACTGAATGCGAAACTAACTGTATATATATTCTATAATCTATTGTAACTCCCATATAATAATCATACAAATCATTTTAAAACTTTTTACGTAACCCTGGCCCAACAGAGACGACTCTTGTAGCCATATAGAAAACCCCACCAGTAATAGCACAAACTGCACTGAAAATCATAAAATTGTTGAAATGAGCCACTGAACGATCACCAATAATGGCACCACCAATTGGCACACATGCTAAAGTACCGAATGCAACAACGAAATACATTGTACTGTATCTTTTCCCAAAATCCTCAGTTTTGGAAACTTGTCCACAACAAACACCTAATAGTGAAAACACTGAGCCTGTTGCAAAACCCCAGACGATGGAAAAGGCATATAGGGCACCTTGGTGATGACCAAATGGTAATAGGATGATTAGTGTGATGGCACCTGTGACGAATAATGTGATACTCATGACGTTAAATCTCCCAACTTTATCAGACAAGTACCCCGTGAACCAACGACCTGGGATCCCACCGACATTGACCAATGTTGTCAACAAGAAAGCGGTGGATAATGATTGTCCTTGAGATCTTGCATACGATGTGAAATACGTGGCCGTTGTAGTGACACTTGATTCGGCAAATGTACAACCAATAGTGACCAATAAGAATCTTGGATCTTTAAACCCTGTGATATCGAACGCAGTGGCATAACTCCATAATTTTTGTGCAGTGGTCCTTTCGGTCTTGACGTGTGGTAATCTCTCTCTGGCAAAGATAATGGCAAAGATATGACATGCGAGACAGATGAATGCATAGATTCTCATAGTCCATGCATACCCGACTTGAGCAAATAATTTCCTTAGCATAATGGGGAAGATGATCCCACCAATACTCCCACCCGTGGAGGCAATACTCACAAATAGACCTCTCTTCTTGTTGAAATAATGTGGAGTAACACTGACTAAAGGCGATAATGTCGTCCCGTTCCCAAACCCTGCAATGATCCCAAACGCTAATATGAAATGCCATATCTGTGTACATTGTGCCGTTATGAACAATCCACCACACAAGAGTGACATACCCACAATCAATGGGATTCTAGCACCATTTCTATCGAAAAATGTCCCTGAGAAGATACAACTGGTGAAATTGACAAATAGGAATATGGAAAAGATCCAGGCTGTAGTGGAGGAAGGTGTGGATGATAGTTGATTTTCACTAATGTATGTCTCTATGGCACCCAATGAGTTCAAGATACCAAAGCATGGGATCAATCCCATGAATGCACCGAAAACAACGGTATATGCCTTGAACCCACCCTCGGGGTATTCCAAATCGTCTTGTGCAAACATGGCATCTTTCTCAGAAGCAGCAGTGGCCTCGTCATCGTGTGTTGTGTTGATGGAGTGTAGTTCAATCTGTTGTTCATGGTCGAAATCATCGTGTTTCTTCTTTATACCGATGTGATCGTGGTCTGGTTGTGGTTGTGGTACTGTGTCGTCCACCACGGTGTTGGATGTGTCCAGTGGTGATTGCAGTGGTAGGATTCCCACCTGTTGTGACATTCTGGTCTATACTATGGTCTGTATTGGTATACAATTAAAGACCCACCGGATAAACTTGGGAGTAGCGTATGGTATATATATACGCCTATTGTTCCATGTGAAAAAAAAATTCTGACTCTTTTTGATTGATGCCTTTCTAGGACATGAGCGGAACTGAGTCTGGGAAGTGAGACTTGTGGTAAAAAAAGGTGTGGTATTGCCAAGTTGACGTGTGTGGTTCACAGCACCTGATGAGGTGTCATTTGGGCTTCCTGGCAACTATAGCAGAGACCCTGAGAAGTGAGCGTTGCAATGTAAACGTTTTCAACACGGTGGAATTTACACGTAATTTGGACCACAACTGACATGTTTTGCAGCCTATATAAAATTTTATTAGCCTGGGATTTTCCGTTTGACCAGCAGCGGAAGTCGCTTCCCGCTGAGCCTAAGAGCCCGTTTTCCCATGGCGTGACACTAAATAGAGTTGAGCTGTTCAGTGGTGTTATTGTCGTTGTTGTTTGCCGTTAAAGAGCGTGTACTGTTATTGTGTCTGATTGCTGTCGTGTTCTACTTGTGGAATTATGAAATCTTTATACTAGTGGAAGATTTACAGATTGATTTGATTGTCGGTCGGAGATAGTTCCACATTCGGACATCTGAGGTTTAGTATCTAAAATGAAGTAGGCTTGGAAAGACATAATGTAGAGATAAATAGATGTTTAAAGAGGTGTATTTGATGTAATTGTGACACCAATTATCTATTGTATATAGTTTGGTGGCTCTCATTCAACTTTTAAAAAAATTTTTGGAGTAATTAATTAATTATCTCAAAATCAACTTTGAGGAACCGTTTACGAGGTGTATAAAATCTATGAGATTATAATTTCTCAACTTTTATATAGTGCTAATTTGAGTCTTTTAAGCTGCTAAAAGTACTCAAAGGACTTATTTAACTAGCTACTACACCTTTTAGAGACTGGAATTGACCTTTTTCGTCATATAATTGCAGTTGAAAGCAACCCATGTGCTTATTACATAATCAACATATCAGTCAGCTTCAGCTGGAATTACTCAGTTTTGAGGCTTCTCGCAACATATACATATCCTCAAACAGCTACACAAAATTATTATTGTGAATGAATGTTTATATCTTGTACGTCCTATAAAAACATATATACCCTCAGAACTTGCACAGTTTGAAACCGACACAGGCGTATCTTGAAACCAAGTAACACAGAATACCACCCACGTTAAGCATAGCGGAATAGATAATGAAATTGTTATAGTTATGAATTGATCCATCACCGATAATGGCACCTGCAATTGGGATCGCAGCAAGCATGGCCAATGCAACGATTAAATACATGGTACTGTATCTTTTCCCAAACTGGTCAGTTCTTGAGATCTGGCCACAACAAACAGGTGATAATGACAAGATCGACCCAGAGCAAAATCCATATAATGCAGAATAAGTGTAAAGAATTTTCAAACTATAGCCAAATGGTAACCAAAGGATGAAAGTCACCAGGACACATCCAGCTAATGTCAGGATAACAACATTGAATCTACCCAAAAATTTATCAGCAACGTAACCTGGGATATAACGACCCAAAATACCCGTAGTGTTGATAACAGTGATCAGCAAGTATGCGGTCTGTTCATCAAACCCTCTCTTGATAGCATATGAAGGGAAATAAATAGAACACACAATCAATGAAGACTCGGCTAAAGCAACGGCAAGTGCACAAAAGATGAATTTCGTTTCAATCAATGACTTGTAATCGAAAACATCCAATATATAAGTCTTGATGAAATGCTTTGCATTATGTTTTGGCTTGCCCTCCTCATCAGGTTTCTTATTCGTCAATCTCTCCTTGGAGAACATTATGGAAAACACAAAGCAAAACATACAAACAAATGACAAGATTCTCATTGCCCATGCAAAACCAACTTTTGGAAAAAGTCCCCTGAGCATCAATGGCATCACAATACCGCCAATGGACCCACCCGTGGTGGCAATACTAGTAGCTATAGCCCTATTCTTCTTGAAATAATGCGAAACAACACCAACGAGCGGACTAATCAACATCCCTAAACCAAACCCAGTAACCAACCCAAACGCCAAAATGAATTGCCAAACCGTGGTACAATTCCCCGTGGCGAATAACCCACCACTGAAAAACACCGTACCAATCATCATTGGAGCCCTAGCACCATTTCTATCGAAAAACGCACCACTGAAAATACTCGAACTAAAAGCAATAAACACATTCATCGAAAAGATCCATGACACAGTAGAGGTACTGAAATTTGCCAATTGATGAGACGAAACATAAGCCTCAATTGGGCCAGGTGAATTGATCAGTCCAAATGTTGGAATCAGTCCCATAAAACTACCAAACACAACCAAGTATGCACCCAACCCACCCTCGGGGAATTCAATGTCCTCATCCAATAGGGAGATCCTGTCTTCATCAGATAGTTCACGCACTGGGTGTGAAGAGCCACCACCATTGTTCTGGGCAGAATCACCAGAGGCTATTGGGTTTAATTGATCATGTTGGACGAATCCTGATCCAAGGGCTTTACTGGTTGTATCAGTGGTAGATAAGTCTTGGAGTTCGAAGGTTTGTTCCGTGGAGTCCTTTTTATGGATTGCTTCAGGGACGGAGAGTGAGGAAGAAGGACCTGCCATTCTTGAAGCTGAGTAGTGTGCTTTGTCTCTATGGTAGAGAGTGTGTGTATTGTAGGTGGAAGAAGATGTGACTCAAGAGTCAAGTCATTTTGATCTTTTCAATCTTATCAGGGTCGAGATTTTTCGAAAAATTCCAAGAATACGGCTTTTGGCAGCTGATAAGAGCCCAGGTCAGGCAGATGGAGAGCTGCTAGGGGGAATGTGTACTACGGTGGAGAGTTGATAATGGTGGTCCAAGTATCAAAGAGTTTTACTTCAAGAGGAATATTATGCTAAGTTTGATTTGTTCTATGTTTCCAGAATGTTGAACTGTCTTTCTCTGGGGACTTTTTATATACCGGAGAATCTCGGCCGAATGATAAATGTATATAGTTATTTAATACTCTAAAATTTACACAGTCTGAAACCAACAACGGAATACCTGGAGACACCGTAGCAGAAGATGGCGCCCGTGGTGAGCATCGAGGCGTAGACGATGAAGTTGTTGTAGTTGTGGATGGCACCTTGGCCGATGATGGCACCACCTAGTGGTAATAGACCTAACACTGCAATGGCTGCAGTTAAAAACATCGTACTGTATCTTCTACCAAACTCATCTGTTCTGGAGATTTGACCACAGCATGCTGGTGATAATGACAAGATGGATCCAGAGCATAAACCATAGAAAGTTGCATAGGCATAGAGTGCCTTGAGACTGTATCCAAATGGTAACCATACAGCTAGGGCCAAAATGACACAACCACACATTGTGAACATGGCAACATTGAATGGACCCAAAAATCTATCCGCAATGTAACCTGGAATGTATCGACCCAATATACCAGCACAGTTTATAACTGTTAACAATAAATATGAAGTGTTTTCTCCAAAGCCTCTCTTGATTGCATATGAAGGAAAATAAACAGAACATATAATCAATGAAGATTCAGCCAAAGCAACACCAAGGGCACAAAACACAAATTTGATCTCAAAAATTAATCTATAATCGAAAATATCTTTGAAATATGATTGGAAAACTCTCTTGTGCAAAGGTAGATGAGCTGTTTTGGCAACTTTAGCAGTGTTTTTAACTCGTTCTTTAGCAAAGATCAATGGAAACACAAGGCAAAACATACAAACAAATGCAAGACATCTCATTGCCCAAGCAAAGCCAACTTTTGGATACAAAGCTCTAAGCATTAATGGCATGATGATACCACCAACTGAACCACCAACCGAGGCAATACTAACATACGTTGCTCTCTTTTTCTTGAAATAATGAGAAACAACACTGACAAGAGGTGCCATCAACATCCCAGAGCCAAACCCATTAACAACACTATATCCCAACACAAACTGGTATGCAGTTTGACAATTCCCCGTAGCAAACAATCCACCACAGAAGAATACGGTCCCAATGGCCATCAACAAACGAGACCCATTTCTATCGAAATAAGTCCCTGAGAAAATCCCCACGAAACACTGGATAAACACATTCACTGAAAAGATCCATGATACTGACGAAGTAGAGATATTGGACAACTGATGCGAGGCAACATAACTCTCAATGGCACCTGCTGAATTGATTAACCCAAACACAGGGACAAGACCCATGAATGAACCAAAAACGGTTAAATAGGCCTGTAGACCTCCTTCAGGGAATTCCAAATCTTCGTCAATAAGTGAGACTTCTTCCTCATCGACTTCATATGTTTTATTATTGTTATTGCCGTTATTGGCAGTGCTAGGACGGTCAAACCCTGTACCGGTAATAACACCACTCGATGTACCAATCTTGTTATTGGAGATGGTGCTATCAAGTGTATCAAGCTCTATAGTGGCTTCATGACCTGATGTGGATTCATGTTTTTTATCTGAGATCAACACGGGATCTAAGATCGGTAATGGTATTGACATGGTTTTCCGGTTTCTTTATATGCTATGTGATATGTGAATAGTGGATTAACGATGATGATCAACAAAGGGTCCCCGGGGATACCTTAAGTAAGTATGAAAGTGTTGAATGTATACAATAGGAGTATTAGAGGTAAATCAACACAGACTAAAGCAAAAACGGGTGATTTGTCTTTATATGAGAAAAAAATTTCTTCACTCTGGAGTCTATCACATTACCGTTTCTTACCGACAATTGCCGGTGTTAGCCTTTGCTAACCGTACACTTCGGCGCTTTGTCCCGAGATTTCCTACAACTAATAAACTCATAAAAAATGCACCGTTAAATATTCCTGTGAAAACCGTATTATGAAATAAAATCCAAGTATATAAAATTATTAATGCTGATGTTGTTGCTGTGTTGTTGAAGCTGATCTTGACCTGTGATCCCCATGCGAGATGCCATTCTTTTCATCAGTGCGTATCGTATGTAGCTTATTATCACAAACGGATTCTTCACCTGATGAAAGATTCTCTTGATTTGATAATGGTGATGCGAAAAACCATCCACGAATCCATTTGGCATACCCTAACCCAGGGTCAAACTTCATCCATAACCCTTTTAACCTCTCGGTATCCACTTGGGCCAAAATACGTGTCCAGCAGTATTCGACCCTGTTCACTTGACGACCTGATTTGGCAGATACACACTCCAATGTGGTGCATCCGTTTAAATCGACTTGTTTTTCTAATCCTTCCACTTTTGAGACAAAATTATCAACACTTTCCTCTGCGTCCCGTACTCTGGTGGATAGTAAGCGTATTTCATATTCTAATCTAGCACCCAGTTTTTCAATGTCTTCCATTTTCATGCGAGCTCGCTGGTCAGATTGAGATTGGATATCATAAGTTCGAATGATTGGTTTGATCATTTGGTTTGCCCTCGTGCATTCCAATTGACTTGTTGAAACTTGTTGTTTGAATGACTGTTTGAAGCTGTTGAATTCCTTGAGGGTTTGCTCATGTGAATACATGTCCAACTTCCTAGACTTAAAATGACGGGCGAGTTCACATGCAGATGGTGTCCCATCCCATTGAGAAAGAGAATCTTCCACAAAGGAAAAACTTTTGCACCGTCTTCTTTGAATCTCATAATCTTTTTTGAAGTGTCTATTAATTGAAAGGTTTTGGTAAGTGATTTGAGTAACACCAATATCTGCTTTTAGGAAAGGAATTGAAGCTCGTCTATGTAGCTCATGATTGAATGCCTGTTCATCTGTTAAATGCTTCTTTTTCTCCAGCGCTTCATCGTATTTTCTGTCAATGACTTGGCATGCTTGTGAGGAGATCGTATCGTAAATGTTTTGATACGAGTTGGGAACATCCTGTTTTGGTTTTTGTTCAGGTGTGGTTGGATCATCTTGTATCTTTTTAGGTAAACTCTTGAGCTTTTCCACACCATTCCTTAGACTTGAAGACTGCCCACCAGAAGCTGAAAAGACCCTTTCTTGATAGTCAAATCCCTTAATATCTCTGATATCACCTTTACCATGCCACAAATATGTGAGTCTTGCACTGCAGTTGAAATACTTGATCAGTTTATCCAAGTCCAAAGTCAACACTTCAGCAGCAAATTGGACTGAACTACCTTTACCAGATATATCTTGCACTGTTGATTTCACAACTTTCTTAATCTTGGATATATCAGTATTGGAAAATTTTGTTGTAACTCTGAAAAGTTTTTCCACTGTGATAGGATCCAAATACCATGTTCTAGCTAGATTGTACTGTTTTTGGAACTTACCCACATTAACTCTGAAACTGAAATAGTTGAACGGTTCTTTAGCTAAATCAGACCCTGATATATCCAGTCTGAAATGACAACTCAAGACAAACCCCAAGATAGCCGATACTGTTACAGGTCCAAGCATACCATCTTTCGGTATAGTACCGTAATATGAGGACCCAAACACTTTCCACCACTCATCGATTTTCTCCACTGTTTTATCACAAAGAAGACCGTCAACAAAATTTGGATCCAATAATTTGAAATCAACAAGACAAATCTGTACAAGAGATACTAGTTCCTTAACAGAGTACATAACATCCACTTTCGGATGTGTTTTATAAATTTGTCTAAACTTGTCACCACATGCATCTGATGGTTCTGATAGTAGCACTGCGGAACGACCACCACATTGCATTCTTCGAAGATCAACATTAACTTTGAAATATTCCCATGCCTTCGATAAAGATCCATATGAAACAGGTAAAAGGTTCAAATTTGAAGGGAATGACGATAGATTGGTGACAAATAATATACCATGCTCTGTCTTCTTTGGTTTAGCGTTATACTCCAAAATCTCTTGGAAAAGATGCATCATTTTACCTGACCATTGTGAAGTGTCTGTAGGTAGCGTAACTTTCCCAACTTTGATTATATGATCACTATCACCGGTAAACGAGGTAATCACTGTACCGTACTTTCTCTCACAGGCCCACTGCTCCACAATGTAAATCTCGTACCCGACAATAGTCTCAATCTCGTATTGCAACTTCTCACCACTGAAAACCGTGTCTAGGGCCTGTATGTCTGGGAACAGATAGCTCACCTGCTGCTGCTGCTCATTTGTGCCATGTTGCCTCTGAAGCCCTTGTAAATCCACTGTTGAGCCCAGCCCTTTGGGCAGTCCCATTTCCCTGGGCGGAGAGCGAACGTCTGCCTGTATCATTGGGCCCAAATAGTCCGAATCAAGTCCTTTGCAACACCTGGGAAACCCTCTAAATTTATATATAAATTCCACTACTTGAAACTGCGCCTAATCGTCATGATAATTAAGATCAGTGGCCGAACCAAGTTTTGGAACATCCAAACACCACATTTCCCAAGAGACCAAGTAAGCGTAAACTATGAGCCAACGAAGCTGTGAAATAGCCGAGAAGACACATATTTCCAGCACATTGAGAAGAAATTTCACGGTATAGAGTGAATCAGATTCAAATTCAGAGAAGATGGCGCATGAGGAGGCAATTTTCCGTATGTCTTTACGTCCAATTTGGGGGAAATTGCGATCCTTTAGATGCACTAGATGCAGTACTTAGGGGTATATTGCAGAGAGACCACAATGGACGAGTTTCACAAGAATACCATGAGATTTTAAGTACTAACAATGTGATACAGGCTCTGCGGATATGTCTTTCATCCAACTATATATTCCAACAGAAGTGGCCAGGGACATTGTCACTGCGCTCGGTGAGCTTGGTAATATCCAGTTCAATGACTTGAACAGTCAAGTCAGTGCTTTCCAAAGAACATATGTCCGTGAGATTAGAAGACTTGATGAAACTGAACGTCAATTGAGATACTTGAACTCTGTTATAAACAAGGAGCACGGGTTATTGGTCCCGTACAATCCATTATTGACAATTGGACACAGCCCTAGATCTACAGTGGATACGTTGATATCGGACATTGATCTTTTGGAGCAAAGAGTTTCTCAGCTGGATACATCATATGAAGAATTGAAGCAGAGGGAGAATAAACTTTTGGAAAAGAGACATGTGTTGAACACGTCGCGCAATTTCTTTATGAATAATATTGAACACAATGCAAGAATCAGTATAGACCAGGTGGACGACGCCCCATTATTATTACAACAGGAGAGTTTAGAAGCCGGATATGAATTGTCCACTTTGAGTGATCTCGCATTGAACTATGTCGTTGGGTGTATCCCAAGAGCCAAAATTGAAGTGTTGAACAAAATCTTGTGGAGAACTTTGAGAGGTAATTTATATTTTGACCATGCGGCAATTGATGAACCAATCTTGGACTCTAGAACAAACACAGAAGTGGAAAAAGATGTGTTCATAGTCTTTACACATGGTGAACTGTTGATCCAACGTGTCAAGAAGATTATCGATTCTCTTGATGGTAATGTCTACGATATTACCTCAGATCGTGAAGTTTATGAACAAGAGACTCAGCAAGTGAACCATCAGTTAGCAGACATTCACCAAGTTCTCGATAGTACACACCAAACCTTACACACAGAATTGTATGTCATTGCTGATCAATTACAAATATGGCAGGCCATCATCAGAAGAGAAAAACTCGTGTATGTCACACTAAACAAGTTCTCACCGGGGCAAGTCGGTATGCTTGGTGAAGGTTGGGTTCCTACATCTGAGATCGAGGACGTCAGAAATGTCCTGAGAGATGTGGAAGGTGCAGAGGCTAGTGTCTTACACTTGATAGCCACAAATAAGTCTCCACCTACATATCATCGTACAAACAAGTTTACACAGGCTTTTCAATCCATTGTGGATGCATATGGTGTTGCCTCGTATCAAGAAGTCAACCCTGGGCTTGCCACTATTGTGACTTTCCCATTCATGTTCGCCATCATGTTTGGTGATTTGGGCCATGGGTTCATTGTGTTTTTGGCCGCGTTGACCTTAGTTCTAAATGAAAAGAAGTTGGCATTGGTTAAGAAAGACGAGATTTTCGATATGGCATACACTGGTCGTTATATCATTTTACTGATGGGTCTATTCTCAATGTATACCGGGTTGTTATACAATGATATTTTCTCCAAGTCTATGACATTGTTCAAATCTGGTTGGAAGTATCCTGAGTTTAAAGAGCATGAAACGGTTCATGCTGAACAAACCGGTGTTTATCCATTTGGTCTTGATTGGGCTTGGCATGGGACTGAGAACAATTTATTGTTTACCAATTCTTACAAGATGAAACTATCCATTTTGATGGGGTTCTTACACATGTCCTATTCTTTCATGTTTTCGCTAGTGAACTATCGTCATAGACGTTCTAGAGTGGATATCATTGGTAATTTCATCCCAGGGCTCATCTTTATGCAATCGATCTTTGGTTATCTATCGTTCACAATCGTTTACAAATGGTGGGTTGATTGGATCGGTAATGAGTGGGTTGCTCCTGGGTTGTTAAATATGTTGATCAATATGTTTTTGGCACCTGGTGTCGTTGATGATGAGTTGTTCAGAGGACAAGGATTCGTACAAGTTATTTTGGTGTTGGCAGCGGCAATTTGTGTGCCAGTGTTGTTATTATATAAACCAATGATGCTACGCAAACAGAACAATAACGCTATAGAGGCTGGTTACCAAAACTTGCATGATCAAATGCATACAGAATCCGTTACCGAGGCTGAAGACGCAGCTGAGGATGATGAGAGTATGATGGTTTCCCATTTCGAACCTATTAAGGAATTCAACTTTGGTGATATCATGATCCATCAAGTTATTCACACAATTGAGTTTTGTTTGAACTGTGTCTCTCACACTGCATCCTATTTGAGATTATGGGCCTTATCATTGGCTCACGCTCAATTATCATCTGTCTTATGGTCCATGACTATTGCCAATGCATTCTCTATTGAAAACCCTGGTGCCCCAGCATCCGTTGCCAAAGTGGTGATCCTATTTGGTATGTGGTTTGTGTTGACAGTGTGTATCTTGGTCTTGATGGAAGGTACCTCTGCCATGTTGCACTCTTTACGTTTACATTGGGTCGAGGCCATGTCCAAGTTCTTCGAGGGTGAAGGGTACGCCTATGAGCCATTCCACCTTAAAAACATTATAGACGAAGAGGAAGCCTTGTGAAGCAAATACGAGACTTTCTTCTTGATTTATATACACAAAATTTTCTTTATTTCTCAAAAAAGAATTGTAAAGTACGAGTTTATATGGTATTTGGAAATGGTAAGCGCAACATCTAGTACGTTTTCGCGAAATCGAAGGACGCGCTTTTCTTTACGCGTAAGCTTTAAGCTCATCGAGTATTGAATTTGATAGAGGCATCAGATTGAAGAGAGTGGTACTATTCTGAGTCTTTTATTATTGCTGAAGATGACGGAGATCATGGATAATTACGAGGTGCCTAAGGAACTTTTGGGTCCGGACGGTAACCCAGTCTCGAAAGAGGAAGAAACCAAAATCTACATCAGATCCTATATCTCAGTGCTATGTTCAGCTCTTGGTGGTATTGATTTTGCCTCAGATGAACCAAACCCTCCTTATAGACTTGGTGACGAAGCCCTTGCTTGTTTGAAAGATATCAAGAAATGGATTAGATCCTATGATGATAAGATGAAGAGTTTTGAAGTGGCTGTTGCCTGTGCTGAATCTGGTCTTGTCATTAACGATCTTTTAGTGATCTTGTGTGAGTGGGAGGCTGGGATTCTCAATAAAGATGCTCCAGCATATAAACAGGCTATGAACGATAAAATTGCGCTTGCCTGCTTGGAACTTTTGGTACCATTGACCTGGCCTATAGAGTTACATGATGGGATGTACAGAGATCAAGTCCAATACTATACAACGTTGAAGAAACATCACGTCAATTACAAAAAGAATATCTTGAGTTATCAAGGGGGTAGAGTATTGAAAGCTGTCGTGAAAATAGCATTGCCAATCATACAGGTACCAAGAAGTGAAAGAGATCAAAGAGATGAAGCTATCTTAAGATTATGTACATTCTTCTTTAGAAATGTGCTAGCAATTGAACCAGCTGCTGTTTCGAAAGCCACCTCGAAAGCCTTGAAACCAGGTGACATCGCAGATAACTTACCTCTGGGTGTCAATTATGAAGATATCAGTTTGGGTGCAAGTCTTGTTGCGTTTGAAAAGAACTTGGTGTTTCAATTTTTACTTACAATTTGTGGTTCAATCAATACAGATTACGATTCCACCACATTGGCATTCATATGTTTGGAAATGATATATGACCTGACAAGAGGTGTTCCAGCTTCGATTGTTATCGAAGAGAAATCGAAAAATGGCAAAGGCAAAGAACAAAGTGCTGCTCCTCAACAACCAGTTACCGGCCCACAGAGCGAGACCCTCGATCTGTCACAGTTACTTTCCAAGGAGAAAGACATGAAAACAAAATACACTCAGGGCTCAGCATCAAGACACGGTAGATTCGGTACACTGTTATCATTACAAACACCTGACCAAGGTAGACTTACAATTTCTGGACAGAAAGGTATCTCTGAGAATCAAAACACCATCAGTGCCTTTGATGCTCATAAGGCATGGCATAAGGCTCAGCCTTACAGATATGACTCTGATGACCACGTTGTGTTCCCTCCCAACGCTTTATCCTCCAACTCGAAATCTGCATTGCGTAACTTTGCTAATGATTTCTTAGATGGTGCTTTCAATCCTTTGATTAATGCTGTCTCTAGAGAATTTACTGGTGACACTAATGTTTACATCCAAGAAAGACCTACAAACAAATTCTATTTTCTCCTGGTGCTGGCTTGGTTTTTCGAAGCAGAACGTTTAAGACACGGCGATGAAGTTAATAACGTCGATTACGGATTAATCAGTGCAGGTCTGGGAGAGAGAACTTTCATTTTGGTGCTAAAATTCTTACATGAAGGTCAACTGGAGAAGAACTGGTCCTTAGTGCACGCAGCAATGATAACATTCAGAGAAGTTTTCCAAACTGTTAATCATATGGGCTCGTCCAAACATCAAGATGATAAAGATATCTCTCTCAATATAAAGGAAAGATTATTCCATAAACCGGAAGTGCTAGAGATTGTATCTCGTATCCCAAAGATTGCATATAAACATTCTCCAACTTTTGTCAATAACTGTGTTGATTTAGTACATGTCATCATGAAGACACTGGAAGAGTTTGCCAATCAAGATGTTGCGTTATATATCAAATCTAACAAGAAGACTAGAAAGAGGAAGAATGTATCTAGAGAGCAAGAGGAAATTGATGAGTTGGATGAAAGTGATGAAGAAGCTATGGAGGACTTGAGTAACAAGTTGTCAAAAGAGAGAAAATTCAACTTTGAAAAATATCAAAGAGAATTTGTCCATGTTGATACTATGGATACATACATTTCCTACCTGAATAGGTTCCATGATTTATCTGAAAAGGATATCAAAAAGGGGATTCAATTCTTGCACCGTGTCTTCGTCTTACAGAAGAACCATTCCATCTTGTTCCGCTTGGACTTTATGCTGTTACTACATACAATGCTATCAAGAGACGGATTACCAAGAAAAGCACATATAAGGAAACATGTCTCTGATTTCTTGAACTATTACATGAAGAAGCTAAGAAAATCATTGGACAACACTCCAAGTTTGTACACTGAGTTAGTGTTTGCCAAATCACTTGCCTCCAAAGAGATCAAATTTTTTGTGGAAACTGGTGAACTATACGTTGATACTAGATCCTTGAAATCTGTGACCAAATATGCTGTTATTAAAGACCAAGATGAATTGGAGCTGGAAAGAAAAGTTGCAATCCTTGTTGCTTCTTTGATTGATGATGATATGGCTCAATTGGTTACTTGGATCAGTGAGGAATTGGAAAAGATTGTCGTTGATCGTATTCAAACAAGTCAACAAGATATACCCGAGAAGGAGAATGCGGAAGGTGAAGATCAGGAACCAACCATGAAGAAAAATGAACCGGTGGAATACAGAGACTACAAAATCTCTTCACGTAATTCGTCGAATCAAAACGCTTTGATTTCCAATCCTAAATTGAGATACCTACTAGATCTTGCTGGGTTTGATCTACCAAGAAATTCTACTGAAGGCTGTATCTTTAGGGCTGATGGTAATCAAAACAGCTTAAGTGAGACTTTGACGTATATCAAGACGTACTTGATGCAACCTGTTGATTTCGGTGCTAATAAAACAGCTAGTGATTTCATCAAAATCAAAAGAATCGGTACATTCTACGATGGAGATTTTGATGCTGCTCAAGAAGATGATGACGATTTTATCAACTATAATAATGACAACCATTTCTCAGATGATGATGTTGCGTTTGAAATTAGAGGAGACAAGAAAAATGAAGGATATAATGATGATATTTTGGACAAGTTGGAGGATGTGATTGATAAAAATACTAGCTCTTCACAAAAGGGGATTGCTAAGGCTAAAAACAAACCATCGAAACAAGTCAAGCCAAGAAGAAAGAGAAGAGAATACAATTCGGAAGATGATTCAGATATCGATGCACCAAGATCTAGGAAACCTGGTAAGAAAAGAAAACTTCGTGGTCCAGGACTGGCTCTCCACGATATATCTGACGATGATGATGCCCTGGGCAGTCAATACAATAACAGAAGACACGATGATCACATCTCATCCAAATATGTTAACGACTCTGCTGATGAAAGTGAAGATGAAGAGTTCTTTGCCAGAGAGAAGATCTTACGTGAGATTTTACAGAAAAATGAAGGGACATTGGGTGCTGACCAGTTGAAAGAATTTTTGGCAAATGCATTGAAAAGTAAGCCTGAACCTGTATCAACCGAGTCCCTTGGCAAACCGGGTGCTGATAAAGATAGTGCAGATGAAGATGATGATTTCGATAATGTCGGGGACTTCGATATGGGTGATGATGTGAAAGAGGATCCATCAGAAGAGACTAAAGCTTCCACTCCTATGACGGCATCTGATGTAAAGCCAATAGTAGATAATGGTGAAGAAGTGTCTGATAGTTTTGATAAAGAAGATCAAGATATGGATGAAGGTGAAGAAGCTGATGAAGATGAAGCTGTTGTCAAAACTAAGAGAACCAACAAGCTTCTTCTCTCCGACGATGACGATGAATAAGGGTCTACAAAAGTTTATTTATACAACGATAATAGAATATATACATGTATCTAATCAACAGAACAATGTGCAACGTCCTTTTGTGTCAATGTAGCTATGATTGTCTGTGTTGAGGAAATAAACATAACGGCAAATCCAAACACGATAGTTGCCCAATAAGGTAATTTCTGCCATGTAGTCTTTGACGATCCCGTCATTTTCAAATTACACATTGGTGGTATGATATATGCCATTGTTGATGCAGTTGATGCCCCAATTAGTTCGAAAAGGGCACCTAGGTTACATGTCAATAGAGAAACACCCATTGTCATTATCACAAGGACAAATGTTATGAGGAAATGTCTCTTATTGGTGAGTTCTGGTCTTGAGTCTTGGTTTATGTAGTATAGGTCCACAAGGACATCTCTCAACACAAAGACTTCCAAGGGGTATGTTGTCAACATGTTGAACCCGAAGCAAAATCTAGCAATGTTGACCACTATATCATTCCCGGGGAAATTGTTCAGGATATTCCCCTTGGTCTTACTTTTGAACACGCCAAACCCACCAAACCCCATGAGTGCCAATGCAATGAAGGAGACAAAGCAACTGATATGAGTTAAGAGGCTGAATCTGTTCAAGCTTGGTTTTTTCAAAGAATGGAAGATGTATGCTGTGTTATGATGACACACTAATGCGAACGAGATGACACTGACACCTTGGAAGAATCTTGGTCTGATTAGCAAGTATTCCAATGTGAATTCACCTTTAGAGTCAGAAGGTAACATTGGTCCCTTTATCAACACGACTAAGATGATAACTAGCATACTAACCAATGCCAATGCACTCGCTTTAGCCAATTTCGAGATATCTTTACTCAATGACAAGGGGAACGAAACAAATGCAGTGACAATGAGGATGACTGTATTTCTTGCGAACAGAAACTTTAACAGCTTACTGTTCATGTAGCTATGCGGGAAGAACGCTCTTAGGATATGCGGTATCGTATCACCAATAATTATGCAAAACCCAATGGCCCCACCATAAGCAAACAGACCTTGAACGACAATGATTAGGATCTTACCCCATTTACCAAAACAATGATCCACTGTGTCCTGATATCCTGTTTTCCCACAGAGTTTCATATTGATCACAATGAGTCTCAATGTGAAATCGACGAGAATTGTCAAGATTATTAGTGCAATGATACCACCAAGGATACCTGTGTTTGAGATGGCAAAGGGTACACCGATGGCACCTGCGCCGAGGATCGAGTTGGCCATGTTCATGAATGCCATTTTCAAGTTTGAAGTGTTGAGCTGAGGGATCTGGAATGTTTCTAGTTCTTCAATCGTGTCTTCATGCATTGGAGTTGTTGATGGATCTGCTTGAGTTTCATAATCAAAAGAGTCTATTCTGGAGAGGTCGAATGATTCGTGTTGAGCCAAGTTCTCGGTATCATCGTCATTGGGCTGTTGCGATTGCGGTACGTTTGAGTATGCGATCTTTGACATGGTCTGGTGAGTTGGATTCCAGTGGTGATGATGTTTGGTATTAAATTACAATGAGGCATGTACGTTTTGTTATCTATGATAATGAAATTCGCGAAGTATGAACAATGGAAGACTTTGATATTGGGCAAGATATTGGGCATTAATGGGGGATTATGAAGATATTTAGTGGATTGATTAGTGTATATGTCATTAGCAATGCTGAATAGTTGAATTTGGTTCTACCTGTTCTGCCTTTTTATTTACCAGTTTTGGCTAAAAATTTATGGCATCAAGGACCCTCTCATACACTTTGCTCAACTCATAATGGAACCCTTCAACCTTCTGCTGTTCAAACACCTCTACGACAAGTGGTCTTGCCCTTTCAGCTATCCCCTGCACTCTCACGATATCAGTATTACTTATCGGTTTCCCACCGGGTATTTCACCATTAATCAATTTCGCCAATTTTTGGTCCAGTATATCCAACAGTTTCAACACTTGATGAGCAGAGTCTTGGCTGAATGGTAGTTTCTCAATGTACTCCAACAGGTCACCTGCTATGCGAATCAAGTAGTCTGTCTGACCGAAATTTGTGGATGGTAGCTCTTTGTATTGTTCCCTTGTATAATTTGTATGCTGTTCATTATCAATCGAGATCCATATGAAATTGATCAATTGCTTCAAGTCTTTAGTCAACTCTCCAACATCACTGTATCCTAGCTCTGCAAGACCAAATGATTGGACAAACCGTCTTTGGATATGTAGTAGTTGCTCATCCACATAATTTACAAACCTTGACTGTTGGCTTGATGATAGTCTTCTCTTTGGCACTTTACTCCGTTCAGCTGCATTCAACGGCGAGGGAACTACCACAGGCTGGAAATCTTCACTTCTATCACCAAACGAGTCATCTACTCTGAATTGAATTTGATTGGACTGTGATCTATACTCGAGGTCCGGGTTTAAATCTAGTGATTCTGGGAAGCTGTCCTCTGGTAAATTCTGAACCTCCTGGTCCCCCGCTGGATGCACTGGACTGTTTGGAGCGTCGCTATAGTTTGCTGTATCGTTGACTGGCATCGTGAATCCTATTAACTGTCCTATTCAATTGGTTGGTAAATTCCCGATAATTAATAACATAATAAGATAAATAAATGGCCCCACGAAATTAAATTACGAGGGCATCCCGCGAATGTGTTTTGCAGCTTTTCGAAGCTCATCAAAAGATTCCCGAGAATGAACTTATAGATTTATTCAGTTTTGCAGCTGAATTTGAGGTCTTGCCCAGTGTATTTTGCAATGGTGTCGTTTGCGAAAGTCCCAGGTCCCGTGAAAGACGTTTTCAGCAAGTTCCCACTGGTCAGCTACCCAGCAGTGAAGCAGCTGACACCAGACGAAAAGAAAGATATACTCAAGAGACAGTTCAGCTACTCGATATCACATACAGATGACTCTACTGAGAATAGTGTCTTCTTCAAACTGGGGACTTACAATGTGTTTGTCACTGAGGACAACAAAGTGCTTGCGACGGATCCACTATGTCTCACTGCAGAATTGTCACTTGCCATTAAAAACCAGATTAAATTACCCAAGCTGAGCAATGATAAGAACGATAAGAACAGAAGCTCATTGTTCCTGTTATCACATCATGCGTCGTCTAATGGGTACTTACCAATATACATCGAAGAGGATTCCAAGAGGAAATCGCAAAGATTGATTAAAGACAGTCAAAGTATAAATGAGACATTATTAAGTCGAGTCGAATCAAGTTCAGAGTTGATGTTGATCACACTGATTGATAATGTTATTTATGACTATTGGATCATTACATGCTTGTATGAGTTCAGCAAAGAGACACTTGGTGAAATTTTCCTATTCCAAGAGTCCCCACAACAAGATCGTGTTAAAACATGGGGGCTTGATCAATTATTAACACAACTATTACAACGTAATGGGTTTGACTTGAGAAACCCTGGTATTACGAAACAGTTCCAAAACGATCCATATTCTCTCTTGACCAAAAAACTTGCCAAAACTTGGAGATCCGTGGAATTTGAACAAACGCGTGGCTATAGTGAATTTACACATGCTATACAGAATTTACATAGTATTTACACCAATTCAGGCCAGCAATACTTCCATGGTGATGCTGAACCTGGGCTACTGGATATCAAACTCGCCAGTTACATAATCCTCATCACGAGATTTGGTGCAGGTACCAAGATTCTAGATGTTGTCGAGAATTACGCTGCCTTAGTGGAACATTCCAAGTTGGTACTAGCACATTGTTCCTGAAATTAAGTACCCTGAACACACTCTGTAAATAGAACAACAAGCGCAAGGGACCCAGTATATTTATGAAACACAGCTACTTTCTATTGTTCTGTAGATCAATCTTAGTACGGCTTCCTGTACATACATTGTGATCATCAGTGATCTTGTAGTAAATAATTGAATCATGCTTCGGAAATAACTGGAACTTCACATACTACTAGATTCCACAATCTAGAACTCAGCCAAAAGTAGCACTAAAAGCACAGCGTTTTAAAGGGTTCCACAGGCCAGATTCTGCCCCCTGGTCTAAATCACGAAGCTAACAGCAACCTCACTGGAGATTCAGGCCAGGCCCACAGTGGGTATAATTTCTTATTCCGCTGTCAGCGATGTTTTCATTTCGGAGCGTAGCCCCAAAAAAATCCAATACCGAATAAATGTTTCATCAACTTGACATGAAACAACTTCGAAACAAGTTCAAACCACCACGAGCAAGACAAACTCAGGGAAGCTCTTTACAGGGATTAGCATCAAGGGAGAGGCACAAGGGTTTCATCGTTGAAATATTACCACAGATCCAGTTTCTTCTACATTTCTCATACCATTTATCAACATATTCTTCAAGACAGGAACCAGGGAACAACCACAGCAAAGACAGCTTTACACTCGTTTTATATCCACTGCTACTGTTATACCAAACATCTCTGCTACATCAATACCCATACCTACTACAATCAAAGAAAGAGAGAGAATGGTGAATCCGAAACTACCAGGAACAGAGGAGAATATCACCACTAATAGTGGTAATGTCCCAGTGTCACCAGCACAGATTGAGGAAAATCTACGATTGATTGAAGATCTAAAGTTCTTTTTAGCTACAGCACCGGCTAATTGGCAAAAAAACCAGATTATTAGAAGATACTATTTGAACCATGACGAAGGTTTCGTATCATGTGTCTTTTGGAACAACTTGTATTTCATCACAGGGACAGATATAGTACGCTGTATCGTGTACAGATTTGAACAATTTGGGCGTGAGATTATCGACAGGAAGAAGTTTGAAGAAGGTATATTTTCAGATTTGAGATCGTTGAAATGTGGATCTGACGCGGTGTTGGAAGCTTCCAAATCACCTTTTTTGGAATTCTTGTACAAGAATTCATGTCTTAGAACTCAAAAGAAGCAAAAAGTGTTCTTTTGGTTTAGTGTGCCGCATGATAAGCTGTTTACCGATGCCTTGGAAAGGGATTTGAAAAAAGAGAGTATGGATCAAGTGGGTACTACCAAATCCAAGAGTGAACCTTCGATGTCATTCACATATGATGATAAATCGAATTCCAAACCGTTGTTTGATCAATTGGTTTCACACTTGGAGGAGAAGAAGAAGCTATATGCAAGTTCAGAACAATCGTCTTCAGTGTCCAAGACTGAAGAATATGACGGTTTACAGACTGAACCTCAAAGTTTTTATATCAAAGAAGAAGAGCAAGACGACGAGGATGATCAACTGCAACAGCAGCAGCAGCAGCAGCAACAAGAATATGTGTCAATGGGTCAGAATGGATCATCCACTGCACAGGAGGATGATTTCCCATTAGACTACTTCCCAATGCAAGAAAGTAATGAACCAATGATGATTGATCCAAGTGTGTTCATGAACCCTCCAGAATCATACAATGATCAATATCTGATTGATCAAACCTATGCCAAAACACCATATGCCGATGTCAAATTTGAAAATATGGTGGAGAATAGCGCTGGTGGTGAAATGGGGTACGTTCCAGTATCTTATTCCAATGGGATGTATCAAGTGCCACCTAGTGCACATCCATATTATGCCAATTATTCAGTACCACCTCAACAACAGCAGCAACAACATCAACATTATGCGATGACTAACGGTGATTATTACGATCTGGAAGAGGATGGACAAACTGAACTACAGGCTGTTTTCGAGCCACCACAGCAACAGCAACAACAACATGCTGGTGGTCCTCCATATATGCAAGCTTTTTATAACCAACAACCCGGTTATTACTACGAAGACGGGAATAATATGATGTTGCAACACCAACATCAACAGCAACAGCAATATTATCCGACTTTTATTGATGAGATGCCTGAGGATGGTGATGATGAGCTATATATACCATTCCATCAACAACAACAGCAGCACTTTGTGCAACAACATCAGTATGGCCAAAGATTTTCACCAATAAGTCGAGGATTCCCATCTTTCCAAGCCACTGCACCAGCTCCACCAGCATCAGCCTCGAGGTTAAGACATCAGATGTATCCACCACCACCACATTCGGCTTCCAACTCTGCAAGAATGATGATACCGAATGGTGGTCGTATAATGAAGCCTAAATCCAAAGTCCAGTTCAAGTCTGTGCCTACACAGTTGAAAAAAGTTGACTTGAACAAAGTGTCGATAAGCACAAGGACCTCATCGGTTGCCTCTAGTTCTAAAGACATGGAGGAACCAAGTACAACTACACATGTTAACAATAACACTGAGTATAATTCATTGCCTACACCGGAATCCACAGCGACTGATCCATGGAATTATTCATCGTCCAGTCATTTAAACACTGATGTTATCCAGGAGGAAGTGGAGGCTGATTCCCCAAGTGTTGATATCAAGAAGGAAGCTGAAGAGATGAGTGATTTCCTGGATGAGAAAGTATACGCGGAGGAGGAGCAGGAGTAAAACCACTGGAATGGACCACTATTTTTTATTATCTTTTAATGAACACTTTGCTTTGTAATTTACAATATACACTATATATCTTTAATTTAATTGAGATGTACACTTTTATTTCCCAATCGGGAAATCAAGAAATGGAATAATCTGGAGAATCGCGAATGTGTTCTGTGTTTTTGTTTACCAAAAGCTTAAACAGAAATCGAATAAATACCAAACGAGCAGCCACAACAAAAACATCAGAAACTTCCCAACAACGAAACCAGAACCGCCAGAAGGTAAACCAAAAGGACGCACAATTAGCAGGGAAATCCACAGTATAAGAAACTACGCTGAGCATCCACAGGTCTACACACTGCTTTCGCCATACAAATCTCTGTGCCTTTTCTCGCCATCCGTTTTGAGCCAATTGTGAGACCGTTTGTATTTCTTTTGAAGTGTCATAAAAAGGAGGTCTTTTGACTAGTTGGAAAACCTGGAGCAACACCTTGAACAGAAGTCCAGATACTACTTGAAAGGATCGCACTGGTGTCTGCTGACCACTTGCCACTTGCTATAGCTCCCATCTCATACTTCCTGGCACTGTTTCCACATACCCGGTTGGTTCCTTTTGACTCATTAGAGAACTGGGCATAAAGTCTGGAACCTAATACAACACATCATCAAGAATCAAAAGAGTACACTGATTAGCTCTTGAGATCTCTACCAATATCATAAAAAACCAAAAAAAAAAGAACTCATATCTACACAAGGTCTTGTTCTGAGCGATCTACACATTCTCACAAAACATACCAAATATCTCAACCAAAGAACATTCTATCATCTCAACTCTCAAGCATTATTTAAATGATTTAAAGTGACAAGAATATCCATACTACACGAACAACATTATCAAGATTTATCAAACGAGAACTTTCCAAAGTTTGAGAAACTCACTTATACATACAACTCAGCATTACGTTTTTTTTACAACTTTTTCCCCATTTGTTTTATACAAACACATCTTTAGGCATTAGTGCCCTTTAAGGACTGAACAGGAATCAACATACAATACAACTTATATTAGCAAAATGTCCCTGGCTTATGAAATTTACAAAGAAGGTGGTCTATTACAGAATAGATACCAAAAACTGGAGGATATCAGTGAAGGTGCCTTTGGACTTGTCTCTTTAGCTACTGATTTGAAGAAATCGAAATTGGTGGCCATCAAGTACATCTTTAAAGAAGAAGAAGACCAAGATCAAGATGGTTATACAAAGAGAATCACAAAGAGAAGAACCTCTGGTGGTAAATCAACAAGATCAATGGTTTCTCAAAGATTAACCACTGGGATCTGTGAAGAAGCGATCCATGAAATCACGATCCAAGAGAAGATTGGGTTCCACCCTTATATCATCCAATTGTTAGACTATTTCGACTCGTTCATCATTTTGGAATATTGTGCCCGTGGTGATTTGTACGAGGCTATCAAGGCAGACGCAGGACCAACATCGACTCAGGATATCGTTAATGTTGTATCACAGTTGATCGAGGCTGTGGAATTTGTTCATTCAAAGGGGATCTATCATCGTGATATCAAACCGGAAAATATCTTGATCTCTGATGATTGGTCAATCAGATTGACTGATTGGGGGTTAGCCACCACTACAAGATTCTGTAATGATTTTGGTGTCGGGAGTGAACGCTATATGGCCCCTGAATTGTTTGATGAGAAGAATATCGAAGTTTATGATGCATCAAAAGTGGATATCTGGTCAATTGGGATTTGTATTTTGAATATTGTGTTCCATAAGAATCCATTTGCATCTGCCACTCAGAAGGATAAGTCTTTTAGTTATTTCGCAAGAAACAGAGAGGCACTTTTTGATATCTTCTCTTCAATGTCTATGGAATTATTTACTGCATTGCGTTATTCGTTGACAATTGACCCAGAGAATAGAGACTTGCAAGAATTGAGAGTTGGTTTTGAAAATATCCGCTCATTGACTATTGATGATGACCTTGATTCATTTGAAGAGACATTACACAAGAGTGAAAGCTTTGTCGGTACTATCCCATTCAAAATCAAGAACAATGCTGTTGATAGAAAAGCATTGGGGTTACCAACTCCAAACACGTATATCAACAACCATTTCCAAAGTTATAAGCAGGAGAGATTCAACCGTCAAGATTTCTTTACACCACCTTCGGATTCTGCTGGGTATATGGCGAATTATGGTAATATGAGGAAGAAGCAACAACAACAGCAGCAACATCGTGAGACTGGTAAAGCATCTAACAATGTCGGGTTCAAGCAACATTTGATTTTACCACCAAATTCACCAAATCAAAGAAGAGCCAGAAAGAGTTCATCCTCCTCGACTGGTAAATATGTCCCACCAAGTTTGAGATCACCAAATCTTTCCAAGTCTCCATTACAACAATCCACCACTATGGATAATCTGGATCTTGATGATGATTTGTTTGTCCTTGAAGAAGCGGATGCTGAAAATTCATTTGCCGATCATGAAGAAGAAGATGACGATTTACAAGCCATTAGAAATGCTACTACACATCTGGATTTGAATGAAACCAACGATTATAGTGATAGTTCATCATCTGCTCCATCGTTATTGGCACCAAATTCGTTATACGGGAATAGAGCTGCTGCGTCGTCTTCAACTATCCATGACCGCAGACCAATTACTCAAGGTTCCTCCTCAGCCAGCATCAAGATTAGAAATGATGAGAACTCAAGTGGGTTGGAACCGGACAAGGCTGCCGGTAAGAGCTCAACTTCCAGCAGTTCTAGTGATGAACAACATCCAAAGAAGTATGTTCCACCTCATCATCGTGCCGGGTTTGCGAAGAAGGCTGAAAGTTTCAGTCATCATCCACATCCATCGCATCAGAATCAGAATCAAAACCATGGTGGTAATGGTGGTCTGAAACGGTTCAGTTTCAATAGTCGCTTCTCCAGAGCAGCTCATGGTGGGAATATGTCCACCTCGGTGCCAATCAGGGATAAGACTGAATGGTTCAATCGTGCTGTTTTCGATGAGGATGGTGATGTTGAAGATGATGATTTTGAAAAAAGTGAAATTTTCCATCGGTATGCGAAAAGAGTTGGTCAAAGAGGTTTACATCATGAACACGGCGGTGCCACTGCAACAAACCATGGTGGTGCTGGTGGTAGAGGCCATGGTGCTCGTTCGAAGTATGATAAGCATAGAGGTATGCGTGAGACTACACATGAGATCACACCTACTGCCATTGCTGCTGAATGAGATATATCTTATTAGAAGTTGTTGATTTATGATATGGTATAATCCGATCCAGTTCCTTTTTTTACGTACTCATTGGATTGTTGTCTTTATATATATTTACGAATTTAATGTATTGTTATGATTTATATTTAATTTGAGAGTTGTAGAGACTGTATATCTATTTGAACAAGATGATGTTGGCCAAAGTTGCTGCTAGCACAGTGACTAGGATAAATTTGACTAATGAATCACTTAATGGTAGGTTAAACTTGTTGAGAGTTTCACCTGAAGGTTGTTTGTTCCCCAATTTGATCACATTATTGCCCAATTTCTTATTAATTATTGAACTATCAATATTCTTGATGTGTAATGTCTCATTGTATGACCCTCCTGAATCAATTACTTCGTTCTCTTCTTTATGGTTCAAGATGTATAATAAATCAGGTTCCACGTCATCAGTCACTGCACTTTGGACATTCCCAAAGAAATCAGTGATCAGGACATTTTGCGGATCTCTTTGGTATAAATCAGTTCTGATTCCTGCATGGGAATGGATTTCCTTTGGATCATAAGAATTGAACAAGTCTTGTAATGTTAATGAGGAGTTCTTATCAACTTTCTCCAAAAATTCCAAGTTGTAATAGGTGAATCTATCAATGACGGCGACACCAATTTCGACATCGCTATGATGAGAATATGAACTCTCGTCAAGTTCGGATGAACCACATGCTAAGATGTTTGGTGAGTAGAATTTGGTATACATAGTGTTTGCCTGGCACGTATCAATCATGAAGAAGATTTCATTATATCTCTTCTTTTCATGCATTTGTTCGAAAGCGTCAGCGATGTCCCAAGCACTAATCTCTTCAGCATCTTGGAATTTTAAGAATTCAGCACCTCCATGACCAGTCATGTAGATGAAGATATTGGAGTTTTCATCACTGAGCAATCTTTTGGAACGTGGTTGATCTGGACCCCATCTATCTGTAAGCAATCTGATGAAGTTCTCCACAGTGACTTCGTTACCTCTATAATCCACCTCGATACTATCACCGTATAGATCAATGGCTCTATCTTTATTGTTGAAGATTGAACCTGGGAACAAGTTTCTGGCATTACAAGCAGCATCGTCACTTGACATCAAGATGATTTGCGAGTCTGGTATCCCTAGTCTCTTGACGGTTCTGTACATACTCAACACATTGGCCATATGTCTATAATTAAACCAGAATCTCGATGTTGACACCAAAACTGCCCAGTTGTTTGTGTGACGAGATGTGGATTCCGTGTCCTCGGTCGTTTCCTGACAGAGCACCGTGGATATGCAGATGAAGGCAAGGAGAGACCTCCATAGAAGCGACACGTTGAGCAGCATGAAGACTGTAACACTTCTGTGTTTTGTGGGTTGCTTGAAGCTGGTTGAAGTGTTGATTTGAAATCGATTTGCTCTTGAGATGAAATATTGATGTTTATGTATTTAGTAAAGATCGCATTCGCGGAGCATTTAATGTATGGGAAGTTCCAATATTATGGAGGAAATATTGGGAAATTGTGAGGAAATCGTAAAGGAAAAGTGCCTATAAACTGATACTTGAGCAGTTACTGGAGTGTGGAATAGAATTAATCATGTTTTGCTCGAGGAACTGCATGGTAGAGCTTAAATCGCTTGGGAATTATTCACTACACTCTTCAAGATTAAGTAGTACAACTTGCTACATGTCCGGGAACCAGGGATCTTTCTTTTACCATCACTTGTAATTCTTACTGCTATCTTCTGTAACGTACTTCAGTTAATTCAACTATCGAAGACTCGGATCAAATTGAAGAGTGGTATCTTCATGTCAAGCTCATCTCAGCCAGTGCTGCTAACCAGAATATATTATATCGGAAAATGTGACATGAAAACATTCATAATGTCTATAAAAACGCAGTCAATGATCGCTTTATCAGTGAAGGATAGAATCTGAATACTTTGCCATAGAGAGAATATCATGTTCTTGCGGACAGTGATACGAAATGGAGGCTTCAAACTACGAAACCTCCCTTTATTTATATCAAGATTCCATTCATCAGCAGTTTCACATTTCCAACTTCGAGACTATCAACAGGACTGTATACACAGCTGCATAAAGGCCCTGGACAATAACAAGAGACGTATTGCTGTCAGTCTACCCACAGGTGGTGGGAAAACCGTGGTGTTTTGCAACCTGATCAAACAAGTTAAACCTAGAGATGGCTATGGTGATAAGACATTAATAGTGGCACACAGGAAAGAACTTGTGACGCAGGCTGCTAAAACTTGTCAAAGGGTCAACCCAGATAAGAATGTTCAAATAGAGATGGCGAAGCTGAATGCCGATGAAGATGCTGATATCATTGTTGCTTCATTACCCACCCTAACAAGAGGTCGACTAGAAAAATTCAATCCGAAAGATTTCAAACTAGTGATTGTTGATGAGGCTCATCATGCTGCTGCTGAGAGTTATTTGAAACTTTTTAAACACTTTGGACAAACAGAACCAGACTGTGATGTACCAGTGGTTGGATTCTCGGCGACGTTACAGAGAGAAGATGACAGGCCTCTAAGTGACGCTTTCGATGAAGTTGTTTACCATCTAGATACCATGTACATGGTGTTACAAGGAGCACTGTGTGAGGCAAAATTCACCACGGTTAAACTTGTTGACGCAGACTTAAGTAAAGTCAGGTCGAACAGAGGAGAATTTATCATCCCTAGTTTGTCCAAACTGGTCAATACGCCTGAAAACAACGAATTGGTATTGCGGACATATCTCCATTTTCTCCAGAACTTGAAGTTGAAGAGCACTTTACTCTTTGGTGTGGATATTGCCCATGTCATGAGGCTTTGTGAGCTTTTCAGAGAAAGAGGTATCAATGCTGACTATGTCACCTCGGAGACAAAACCTCACATTCGTGATGAAGTTGTGCAAAAGTTCAAAAGCGGTGAAATTTCTATTGTGATGAATTGTGGGATCTTCACTGAAGGGACCGATTTCCCCAACATTGACTCTATATTATTAGTGCGTCCTACTAAATCGAAGAACTTGTTGACTCAAATGATTGGGAGAGGGCTAAGAAACCATGTCGCAAAAGAATTCTGTCACATTGTGGATTTTGTCGGTATAAATAGTTCAGACGTTGTGTCTGTACCCTCACTACAAGGCCTACCTAATGATGATGTGATTAATGGTTTGAGCTTCGAGGAAATGCAACAAAGAAGATTGGAGAGATTGGAAAAAGAGAAAGAAAGAGTCGCTAAGAAGAAAGAACAAGATCGTCTTGATGCACTGGCTACCGAGAAAAGACTTCAAAACGAGCTGGTCGCTGGTGTGGATAAGTTAGAGCTTGATATGTCTGCTTTCCAAAAGAAATCATTCAAATTCCAAACATTTGAATCATTTGAAGACTTTATTGAAAAGGGTGCCATGGATAAAGAGCAAGACGGATTTTATGTCAAGACATCTATTTATCCATGGATCAAAGCGGGCCCAAATACTTGGATCCTGTCTTATCCGACAACTGGTAGGTCAGGGGCAAAGAAGATTCATTTGAAATTACAAAAACATAAAAAGGGTGACCTATCGACATTTGATAGAGATATTGATATTACAAGGGTATACAAGAGCAAAAATACAATAAAAGATGCCATGAAGAAAAAGGAAACCGTTTACACGTTAACATCACATGCGTTGATGGCTCAAACGAATAGATATCTGGGCTTGTCTTACCAGAAATACCATCGTGTCCTTCTCGCTCCATTAACCACTGATATCCGATACTTGTTATCCTATGTCAACAAGTTCTTGAGAAGTCAGTTCCCAGGGATGCAGCTCAGTAAGTCAGCGCTATGGAGAGGTAATCCATGTTCAGAGAGTCAAGCTAAGTTCATTTACAAGAATTTATTCGACAACATTATCCAGATTCAAGATAAAGAAGAACGCATCAAGTATGAATCGCAGATAACGAAACTGACGAAAGGTCAGGCACATGATATGATAACTAAGCATTCTGTGTTGGGGAAGAAAGCTGCCATTGGGATGTTTAATGATTTGAAAGAGATGGTACAGAAACGGAATGAAGCAGGGATGGAGGTTAGTGATCAAGAAAAGGCTAGAGTTTCGAGACTATTATCTGAACCTTTACCAGTTAGTAGGAGTATGAAGAGGTATTCTGGGCATCCTATGTGAACTTGAGAGGAGATCAAAGCGAGGATATAGTGTAAAAAGTTATAGAGGACGCTGTACATAGAAACCATTAATGAAGAGGTCCATACGATATACCTTTCTACGTAAAGATTTAACATAGAGATATCGCTATACAGAGGTTAGCTTACGTTATGGCTTACTCAGATACCTTCTACATTCTCTCAATAGTCAATACAATAGTCAATTTCGCGTGCATCAAAATGTTGAAGAATGAAGTCCACCAATAAATTCAAGAATTGCATCAGCTCCAGCACCAAAACGAAATGTGTCCCTATATTCATTTATGAGTAAATGATGAGTGTTTATTTATTTGATAACCAGATTGGGTCTTTTGTCTTAGTCACAAATAGTGATGCTCAGATAGTGTCGATATCATAAATTGTGACAAGTATCAAAACAATATCCAGAACCGCAGAGAACATTAAAACCTCGCTTTCACGTTGATTGAAAATGATGATTGACTTCCTTGATGATAATATTCAGGTGTATTAGTGAAGAAGGCCATCATGTCACTGTGGAACTTTGTTCGGTGTGGAAACTTTCGGTTATTGAAGTCACCAATTTCTACGTCAAGACTATATTCTTCACTACGTTCGATTTTCCAACGTCAAGAGTTCCATAGGGAATTTCTGCAACGTTGTACCAGTGAACTACAAAAGGATACTAGACGTATTGCTGTTAGATTACCTGCTAACGCAAGAAAAGCTGAGGTGATCGCCCATCTGATCAAAGAAGTGAAGCCTAGAGAGGGCCATGGTGATAAGGTATTGATTCTACAACACAGGAGAGAACCTATAGAAGAAATTGAGGAAATTTGCAGAAGAATCTTCCCTGCTAAAAATGTTCAGCGTGAAATGGCAACCTTCAAGGCCGACGAAGATGCTGATATTGTCATTGCCTCGACTCTCTCATTAAGACGAGAAGATCGATTAGAAAGTTTTTATCCAAAGGATTTCAAATTGGTGATTGTTGCTGAGGCACCTACTGTCTCTGATTCCTACGTGAAAGTCATTCGACACTTTCGACAATTGGAACCAAACTGTGATATCACACTGGTAGGATTGTCGAACAGTTTGATTAAAGATGATGAAAATGTCTTACGTGATGTCTTTGATGAGTTTGTTTACCCTATGGAAACTGGTCTTATGCCACCTGGTGAAGATTTGTGTGAAGCTAAATTCACTACGGTGAAGCTTATCGATACAGATCAAACTACAATTGGTTCGTCGAACCATGAGATCATCAATTCGGGGTTTTCCAGAGTAATCAACACGCCTGACAACAACGAACTCGTACTAAAGACATATCTTGAAATGGTTCAGAAGGGGAATGTGAAAAGCACTTTACTGTTTGCTTCTTCTTTGCAGCATGTTATAGACTTGTGTGAGCTATTTAGGGATTGTGGTATTAATGCTGAATATGTGAGATCAGCAACAAAGCCTCATATTCGTGATGCAGTCATCGAAAGGTTCGAAAGGGGTGAAGTATCAGTTCTCATGAATTGTGAGGTACTCACTGAAGGTGCCGATATACCTAACGTTGATTCTGTATTATTGGTGAGTCCTACGAAATCCAAAGATCAGTTGATTCAAATGATTGGTACGGGGCTCAATTTGCATTACTCCAAAGATTACTGTCATATTGTTGACTTTGTTGGTCTTACGCATCCAGATGTTGTGTCAGTGCCCTCTTTGCAAGGTCTCCCTAATGATGATATTATCACTCAGTTGACATGGGAAGAAATGGAACAGAGAAGATTACGAAAATCGAAACAAGCTTTGGAAATTTTGCAAAGAGATAAGGAGCAATTGGAAAGGAAGAATGAATTACTTGAGAGGGAAAATAGAAGACTGGCAAGAGAGAATCAAATAACCATGGAAAGGGTTCAGATCTCCGAGAATGAAGAGCTACATCGCGAGGCACGCGCCATGGAGAACAGGCTTCAAGATTATTTGGTTCCTGGAGTGCAGAAGCCAAAGATTGACATGTCTGCTTTTGAGAAGAATTCGGTGATGACTTTCGAATCATTTGAAGATTTCGTGCAAAAAGATGTATCTGAGATGGGACATGAGAGAAGATATATCAATATGTCGCTGTACCCATGGGTCAGAGTATCTGCGAACACATGCATCCTATCTGCTGGCACACAATATCACGATATAACAACTGCTAAAAGGATTCACTTGAAATTAGAAAAACACGTGAACGGGAACTTAGGTACGTTTGGATCGCATCGGATTGACATTTCAAAGATATACAGCAGCAAAACACCACTGACTGATGTAATAGAGAGGGAAAAAACGTTTTACTCATTAACGTTGCATGAATGTATATACCATTCTGACCAAAAAAAATTCCATCGGGTGCTGCTTGCACCTCTGACTACTGATATCAGATACTTATTATCGCATGTGGATAGATTTCTGAAAGATTTTTTCCCAAAAGCAGACCTTACAAAGTCAGCACCCTGGAGAAGGGATCTATGCTCAGAGAGACAAGTTAAACTTCTATACAAAATACTATCTCATGAGCTTAACAAGATCCAAGATACACAAGAACGAATGAACATGTGCATGCAAATAACAAGTCTTACAAAAGGTGAAGTAACTGATATGCTAACAAAGAAGTCAATGATTGGTGTGAGGCCTGCTAGTGCTCTACTACCAGATTTGAGAGCTATGATCAAGAAAAGAGTTGAATCCGGCAAAGGTTTCACTACCGAAGATGAAACAAGAGCATCGGTATTATTAGGCAAGTCGTTCCCTTTACCTACCACTAGGAACACTGGATGGGTTACCACAAGAGATTCGTTATGATCCAAAGGATATGTATATAAGGAGAAATCCTGAGATAGTAAAGCTTCAAAGAAAATAAATAACTATAAAGAAAAACGTATTCAATGTTAGGTGTATGTCTATATTTGTACTGGGCCCTTCAAAATTATAGATATTACCCAATGCGGAAGACTTCCATTCTGGGAAAATTCGCGAATTGCATGGCTACAGAATTGTCAACATACAACAAAACATGACAGCATCAACACGATTCTGGAGCTGATCTTGAAGTATAATCAGTCATTTAAAGACAATTGTTACTAGGGAATATCGAAGGTATCTGTTACTTATCGAGGTACTGAACTGTTTAATCAAGAAAATCAAGTCATTGATATCGGCACACATCTTTCAGCAATGGAATCTGCATCAGAGAAACCCGCTGGTATTGTACCTACAAGACACATAGCAATAGATCCAGTTACTGTTGTCATTAAGGAATGTCTGTTGATCTCCTCTTCTATGAGGAAAACCTCCAAATACTCACAATCAGGTGTTGCTGCTATCTTGGGTAGTGGGAGCTCCGAATTATTTGGCGGCGAAGATAATGAATCGAATAGATTTGGTATGGGCGCTGGATCAAACAGCAATGGCCATAACACGATAAACGATCCGTTGTTGTCTGGTTTCATTCAGCTAAGACTGATGCTCAATAGCGCTAAAGATCTGGATGATATTGACGCGTTGACTTTGTTACAACCTTTCCTACTAGTGATCAAATCAAGTTCCACAACAGGTGCTATAACGTCATTAGCATTGGACTCCTTGTCTAAATTCTTGAGCTACCAAATCATCTCTTCTAAATCCAAGAACCTGGTGTTCACTTTAACTCATATTATTAGCTCATTGACTCATTGTCGTTTTGAAGCATCTGAACAATCTTCAGATGATGCTGTCCTACTAAAGGTTTTGAACTTGTTGGAAACAATAATAAACTCAGAATTGGGTGATCTCTTATCAGATGATGTTATCTATGAAGTCGTACAAACATCACTATCCTTAGCTTGTAACAAGAGAAGAAGTGAAGTCTTGAGAAAAGCCGCTGAACTTTCAATGTACAGCATAACAATCAAAATTTTCAAAAAGTTGGACACCATTGAAGCTGAACCTCAGAGTATAGTTGTGGAAGAAACCCAAGATTACACCAAAAATCAACTTGTTGGTGCAGTGGGTACTACTGATGATATCGATGTTTCCAAGAAATCCTTTGAAGTGACCAATGAAGCAAATAATCCATTTGGTTTATCAGCTGTCAAACAGTTTTTGGGTATTTTGATCTCGGTAATTGCTCCAGAAAACCAGTTCAAGCATACTGAATCCACAAAAGTGTTTGCATTCTCCTTGATTGGCACCGCAGTGGAAATGAGTGCCGATAGATTTGCTCTCTTCCCAAGTCTACTGCGCTTAATCGCAGACCCAGTGTTCAAGCATACTTTATACGTGATCCAAAATGTTAACTCACTACCTGTGTTACAGGCAGCCTTACAACTATTCACAACCTTAGCATTGACTTTGGGTGATCATCTACAGGCACAAATTGAACTCACATTAAACACCATCTTCAGTGCAATTCTACCGCAGCAAGAACCTAAAGCTAAACCATTGACCAGTGGGAAGTCTACTCCTGTTGATGTCAATGTGAAAACACTGTCTGCAAAAGAACTTTTAGTGGAGGAAATTTCTATCTTATGGACAAGATCACCATCTTTCTTCATCAGTCTATTTATCAACTATGACTGTAACTTCCACAGAAGTGACCTTACTGTTAAATTTATTCAATTCTTGTCTCAACTGGCTCTACCGGAGAGTGCACTGTTCACAACAGACAACGTTCCCCCAATTTGTCTCGAAGGTGTCATATCTTTTGTTGATAAATTATTTGAAGATATCAAGACATTTTCAAATGATACTTCAGAGCCACATGAATTACTATTACAAAAACAAAAGAAGAAAGAGTTTATCACTGCCACTGATATTTTCAACAAGAAACCTAAAGATGGGCTAATCGCACTTCGTGAAAGAGGTTTCATCAAATCCACAGAAGATGATGAAGTGGCCAAATTCTTTTATGAGAAATCAAGTAGACTAAACAAAAAGATTTTGGGTGAGCACCTTGCCAAACCTGGTAATGTCGAGTTACTTAAGAAATTTTATTCCCTATTCGACTTCAATGGTCTACGTGTGGATGAAGCTTTGAGAATTCTGTTGAAATCATTTAGATTACCAGGTGAATCCCAGCAAATTGAAAGAATTGTCGAGAACTTCTCTCATAGATATGTTGAATGTCAAGATTATTCAAAGAAACGCGAAACAGATGGTGTTAATGGTAACGTTGACGATGATACCAAGGACAAGTCCGAAGCCGTTGATGGTGAGAGTGTTGAGGAAGAATCGGAACTTGAAGCAGTTGAACCTGATGAAGATGCTGTGTTTGTCTTGAGTTTCTCCATCATCATGTTGAACACCGATTTACATAATCCTAACATCAAGGCCCATATGTCATTGGAAGATTATAAGAGAAATTTGAGAGGTGTCTACAATAAGAGTGATTTCCCAGTTTGGTACTTGGAAAAAATTTATCAATCAATCCAAGACAAGGAAATTGTTATGCCAGAGGAACATCATGGGTCTTCACAATGGTTTGATGACTCTTGGAATAATACAATTGCCTCAAACATTTCTATCCACGACACGTTTTACAATATCAACTCCTTTACAGGATCACAAGTTATCCATTTTGATGAATCCCTGTTTCAAGCTGTCTTCCAGCCAATTAGTGAGACTGTTTTGAAGATTTTTGAAATCGCCACGGATGATCAAATTATCACCAAGATGATGACAACAGCAGACAAACTATCACAAATTGCCGCTTTCTATAACTTGGATGCCTATTTGGATAAGTTGGCTTTGAAGTTAGCAGAGCTAACCACCCTCACTAAGCCACCTGCACCACGCACAGATGGCTCATCTCGTATCAAAACTACTAGAATCAGAGTTCAAGGTGGAGAATCTGTTACTGTCAGTGAAACATCCGTGTCTTTTGGTAAAAACTTCAGAGCTCAAATCTCCACAGTTGTCCTCTTCCGTATCCTTAAAAGAGATGCTCATAAATTGGTTGCTGGATGGGATAGTGTTTTCCAGATAATTGCTACACTTTACAGCAACGGATTAATTGAGCCAGATCTCTTCCCTCAATTTCAAACTGACCATAAACTAGCGCGTTTACCAAAAATCAGACCCGAAGTTTCACTGACTAGATCTTCAGTTACTAAAGGTTTATTCTCAACGTTTGCATCTTACTTGAAGGGTGATGATGAACCAAGTGATGAAGAGGTGGAAACCACATTATCAGCTATTGACTGTATTAAACAATGTGCTGTCGTGGAGCTTTTGACTAATCCACAAACTCTTCAAGCTGGATCTGAAAAGCTATACAATGCAATCCTTGAATTATTACCAAAAGAACGTACACCTGAAAATGAGCTGTCATATGAGCCAAGTGTATTCTTCTACGTGGAAAACGCTTTAGTCATCTCATTGGGTAATATTGCTACTCAAGAACAAAGATCTACCTTACTGGAATATATCGAACAAGTTGAAACATCAAACTTGGAAAATAAAAAGTTGAATCCATCTATGCGCTTTAGACTTTTAACATATAAATTCATTTTGATGGGTAAGCAGGACGAACCACCAAAAGACTCCTTATACAAGGGCATCGACCAACTACCTAAGTTCGAGAAGACATTGTTGGAACAAAAAGCCGCTCAAATCATACAACCATTATTTTCATTAGCCGAACCAACCTCACCAAGTGCCAAAGTGGTCTTGGAATATGAAAACTATTGGAAAGCATTAAGAACACTTGCTTCCATCTCAAACTTCACCAAAGACGTGTTCTGTTTTGTTGAATACCTACTGAAGTCAACTGAAGGCTCTATTAACTCAGTGAACTATATGTGGTTCTTGGGGTTGTTGGATGAGATTTCTGCAATTGGATCTATTGGTGGACAATGGGAAAGTGAATACGACAGTCTGGTTAAGAGTGGGCATAAAGTTGATAAGGAAAACCCATATCAAGAAATTGTCCAATTGTCCTTAAGATCCATCAGTCTAACAGCGTCCATCATCGACATTAGAGAAAGGGCATCCAGAGATGAGATTTATGCCCTGATTCAAGCACTTGCCCATCAATGCTTGAACCCTTGTTGTCAAGTTCGCTCGTATGCCCTAGGTGCATTGGAAAACACTGTGCTGAAGATTAAGCTCACAGATGACCTTAAAGCTGAAGGTATCTTTGAGTTTGGATTATACCCACTATTGAACGAAGATGTCTCCAAAAGGGAGATCTTGTCATTGATTTCCAAAGTCTATATTCATTTTTACAAATTGGACAAAGCTGATGAGAAGATATTTTTGAAGATCATGGATATTTTCAATCAATACTTGGAGGATCCAAAGATCGAGAGTGAACTACAGAAACTGATTACAACAAAGAAGAATATTGATAGAGAAAATGGTATTGGTGGCAGTGAAACTCCAGTTCTGAAAGCGACTGCTGATGCAACCAACACGGAACCTACCAAAGATGAACCTAAAGCGGAGGCAGAAGTTAAAGCTGTAGCTTCCAATGAATAAATAGTTTATACATAATGTGCATTACATTAATTTTTTATAGTATGTAATTTAAAAAGTCCCCATGTACATCTATTCCTCATCTGCACTCAATTCCAAAAGTATCGAAGCATTCTTCAGCCCAGCATCGGCAATCGTCTCATCAATCTTACTAAACAAGTTCTCCCTCTGACTTGTCAATGTAAACACTTCACCGTTCTTCACTTGGTCCACTGTAGCTTTCAGTACTTCATAAATGACCCTCACTTTATCATCAACATTAAACCTACGTACTTGACGCGACCCATCACCGAGACGGATTTGCACACGGGTTGTGGTTGCTGGGTTTGCCTCAGGTTCTGGATGTTCAATTGCCTCGATCTGTTTGAATTTTTCTTCTTCGGTTAATTCTTTAGGTTGTGGTTCTTCCTCGATTTCTATAGGATCAGCCTGGTCTGTGCCATGTAGCATTTCCACATCATGTTTATCATCTGGATCCGTATTACCCAGTGATTGCTTGATGGCAAGTTCCATTTGTTGTTCCTCCGTTAATGTTGATGGGTCAACTTTCTTCTTATGACTAACTGTTGGATTAATGTGACCAGCTTCCAATGAGAATTGGCTTAGGAAAGTGAAGACTTCCTGCACCCAGCTATTTGGCGTTGGGACACCTGACCACATTTTCAATCTTTCACCAGTGATTGGATCTAGGATGGAGATATGTGGATATTCATCAAAATGATAGAAGGCGGAATAGTCTTGACCACTTCTCGAATCATGATGGTATTGCAAAAAGATGAAGCTATCCTTGACTGTTTCCTTAACACTCTTATTCGACCAGAAATCTCTATTCAACACTTGACATTGGAAATCGGAATTATCCTGAATATTCACTAATAACCACTTCTTCTCCGCTCTAGCCTTCTGCTTTGCCGAGTTTAGATCCAATTTTTCAATCAAATCGAAAGGAGGACGGAAAATTCTAGCCAACCTTCTCTGTGTCTCCGTCATACCATCATTTGGCACAATCTCCTCACCATCACTATCCAACTCTACCACTCTATCATCGTCGTCATCGTCGTCATCTTCAAATATATTATCACTGGATAAATCATCACGTTGGTTGAAGATCCCTGGTCTTGCCTGTCCAAAGATCTGACTCCCTGGTGCAACATGCCCACTTGATCTCCCCTGGTTCAACAATCCACCAAATGAACCACCAATCCCACCAAACGTCCCTGGGAAAACACCAAACTGATCGTCTCCACCGATTAGTCTTTCATGGACAGCTTGGTCCGGTGCCCTTGGTTCAGCTTGTTGAGATTGGTATGCCTCGTTCTGTAATCTTTCCGCTAACGCAGCGTCATCGGCTTCGTTGTGTAATGCTGATGTTGTTGTTGCACCGCCGGCTGATGTATTGGATGTGGCGCCCATTGATGGTCCATGTTCGAAGAATAGGGCAATAGCGGTTTCTAAATCACCACCGGCCATTTCGATAAAGTTTTCAGCGACTTTGCCATCACTGGATCCTGTGATGGCTAGGAATGTATCGACTTGTTCAGACATGTTCTCTATTCCTTATTCTCGGATCTCTGTATTGTATCTCTTCTGTATCTTTCCGATTGAGTTCAATGTCTCTATGCTCTTCCACCAATTGATATCCCTTGTACTTCACGAGTCCTTAAAGTATCAATAAGCTCTCAATGGATGTTTTTCTCCTTCCCTGCAAATGTCAATACAATACCTCTCCAATGTGGCAAGATTTCGAGAACATTAACGAGTCTGCCATTCTGTCATCAAGCACGGGTCACTAATACCAAATCCGGTAATTCCCCAATGCGGTAATTCAAATTAATTTATATACAAATGACGGCTACAAAATAATTATCATACTAAACAATTGCATTAAATAGTCGTTGATAGTTATGAATTAAGCAAAATCAATTTCAATTCCCCTGTTTCTGTTGTGGTTTGGACTGTGGAGTCGGAGGCAACTGTATCCCACCTTGTCCTTGCTGTTGTTGTTGTTGTTGATATGGAACATAACTTGGAGCACCACCGAGATACATTGGTGGCATTTGTGGATTGAAAGAGCCACCAGGCATCAGTGGTCCAGTGGAAGCTTGTGGAGGTGGTGGTGGTGGCATGTATGCAGGGTATTGCATCATATGCGGTGGTGGTGGGGCTTGTTGAAGCATTGTTGGTGGTAATTGTGCGTATCCCATTGGTGGTGGTAATTGTTGTTGAAGTGGGTGTTGTTGCATCGGTTGGACTGGAGGAGGTTGTTGTTGTTGTTGACCTTGTGGTGATGTTTGAAGTTGCTGTTGTTGCTGTTGAGGCAACGGATTGATATACGTTGTGTACAATTCATGTTTATTCTGAGGTTGTGGTACTGGACCTTGTCTTAGTTGGAACTGTGCACCAGCCATACCTCTTTCCTCAATCTCACTGTTTACCAAATCGGTCATTGTTGTGGGGCCTATTTGTTCCTTTTTCAATGGTTGTTCCATGTATAAATAATTTTCCTCAATTTTTTCAATTTTGATCGAGGTATTACCTCGTAACATGGATAAGTCATTGGTCACTTCATTTTCATTTGCAGAGAAGATGGGTTTCTTGTGTATACTAAAGTATTCGTTAAACCGTTTAGTCTTGTGGTTCAAGTCTTGTAGATGGTCTCGACTAACATATCTAACACTTTTCCTATCACCAACTTTCCTCGTCCCTAATCTGAATCTTTTCTCATTAAAACTGATTTTAGACAATTTATCCAAGTTATGGAACTTAGTTTCCAATTGGATCAACTCATGTGCCCTCTGATCTCTATAATTTCTCCTTAGATCCATTCTATCTTTGATACTTTGTCTCCAGACCAGTTCCACATTCTGTCTTGTTGATTCTTCTATTAATTTGGCTTCATAATTGTATTTTTTCCTCAATGTAGTCAAGTCCGCTTTATATGGACCCATGACTTTATTGAAAGACTCTGTAAATATTGGTAATTCTTCCAATGGAGGTGACAATGGTCTTTCGGGTGGAGGAGACCCTGGTTGAGTTGACATATCGGCCTGTGATGCGTTTCGTTTACGTTTCAAGGACTTCTGCATCACGGGGCTTAGTGATTCACCGCTTGTTTCATCGTCTAGTTGGGGTAGATTGTTCTTAACATATTCGTCATATGAAGTCATGTTTCTTTTAAGTTGTGATTGTAACTCTTCAATCTTGTTGATGAAAGCGTCCACTCTGGAGACTCTTGAGTTACCGAACTGCTTAGCCAGTAGCTTATAGTCACCTTGTAACTTTTTCTGTATTGTTTCAATATCAGCAATATCAGTTATGTTTTCCAAATTTGATAAAATGTCATTAACATTAGCAGAGGTTAAAGCCTCTCCAGGCACCGTATTTAACGAGAAAGACTCCGTTTTTTTCGCAGCATCCACGGAATCCACTGGCTCTGGATTCTCAGATGGCATTATTGAAGAGAGTATCAGGTTCAGTTGTGTTAGCCGCTGTGTGTCTTATTGGCTGGTGATTTTAATCTTCAACAAAGAAGTATGCAGTGCGTTTTATGGAAATGGAAAAAAAGCTTTCTGCCAAATCGGAAAATTGAGTTTTGACTGAGAAGCGAATTTCAGTGGTGGGATTCTATTGGGACAGCAATGTGAGTTTAAAGAGACGAATCAGTTAAGTTGAATATACTCTGCCTCTGTTCTGCTAGTTTCAGTGATTTCTTTGAACTTTGCAGCTTTTGTTTTGCGTTAGTATTGTTTGGAATAGGCTTTCCCGACCCAGGGCAAGCGAAAGGATCAGTACGCAGTACAAGCTGTCAGAGCTCCTTTTTTTCGTACTATAGGTACTCTGTACCTCCAGCCACAGTTCACATACACTATCTTGTCCTGTTATCAGCTATATTTCTGTATTTACTGGTACATTAAAAACCAAGAGCAAAGAGAAAGGGCCTACGTTGGCAGCTTTTGAATGACAATTGAACCATTACTTATTTACCCGTGAACACCGGTGCAGACACCCAGTGGAATGGCCAGAAGTGGGCCATGGAACCAGTGGTTTTAAGGGCGAAGTGGGAGTGAATGTTGCTGATACAGAGTGGGATAGTACTAGTGGACTAAGGTAAGAAGTCTATATAGTAGTCATTGTTACGGTGTTTTCTTTCATTGGCTGTTGAGCTCAATGCGAAGCTCTGCCAAAATCCGGAGCTCTCGATTAAGTTTGCGTGGCTTTTGATCAGGCAAATAAAAAGATCACAGGCTGCGATTTTGTATGGGAAAACACGTGATTTATACACTAATATTTGCTCATTGATGCTGTCTAACACTATTCAGTATACTGAGCTACTAGTAGTCTGCTTTTGCCATAGTCCAATTGTCCAAATGTCCAGCGTGATTCCCCCGAGGCAGATGGAATGGACATCAACTGCAAGGAGCAAAACGATCTCGTAATTCGCGAAAGAAGAAATGTTTGCGCAAAACTTTGGCGAGATAGTTCCAAATTTGGTAACTCATGCTTGCCATTTGCAAAAGTTTACGCAATTACCGTATTCGGCACTTTTGGCGCACATCTCACTCGCGCTGTTTGGTAAAAAAAATTATAAGCATAACATTATGACATTTTAATACTTAAGATAAAGCATCGATCTCAAACAAGAGACACACACAGACACAATGGAAAACACAGAATTGATAAACCAGTACCTCGGAGCACTAGACGGTTCTCTTGATGAACTTGAACCAGCTATCAAAGAGCTCACTGCTAAATCATTCGAAGATAGAATAAACGAGACATCTGATGAACATGAAAGATTAAAGATTGCCAATGGATACGCCTACATATTGACATCTCTGTCATTTGGTGAGTGGTCTTTGAACTCTTATCTGAAGAAGATCATTATACTAACTGATCCACTAGCATACTTGAAATCGAAAGGTATAGATACAAACAATCATCCTATAATGCAAGATTTGGCAAGAGTCAAATCATACATGAACAGAGCCAAAGAGGCCAAGGAACCAAAGAAAGGTATGTTTCATTCCCTTTTGTATCCAATAGTCATCAATTTACTAACCCTATTTCTCAAACAGCCACTGTGGACACCGGTGCAGCCAAACGTTTCATCGAAGCCGCTTTAAACAGTGGTACAGGGAACTCCACCGTGATCAAGGGAACACCGGAACCAGCTATCAGTTCAGCTACTTTCCAAGGGACCCATAAAAAGTTTGAAGATAAGAAAGAAGAAGAAGACTCAAAGTCAAGAGAGAAGGATGCTGGTAAATCTACAAAGATAAGGAAGAAGAGCACCTCTGTCAAAGATGATAACTACAAGGTGAAAAAAGTTAAGAAAGTCAAGAAGGATAAGAAGAAGGTGGTGAAATAAACTATTAATATATCAACATCAATCATAATCATAATAAAATTTCAATAAAATCAGTAGAAATTAGTGGGTAATTTAATCACCGGGTTATATACTCGCGAATGCGTTCTGCAATATTTTACCTCGGGATTTCTATGACTAAAGCTCTCACGATCAATTGCAATTGAATATTGGAGAAACTGGATACCACGAGAATTGTTGGCAACTGATTTGTTTTGGAAGACAAGTTTTCGTATTGAGATAATTATTTAGCTATTATCAAACAGCAACTATCAACCAATTGAGCTTGAAACCTGGTCTAACGATTGATTGTTAAAACCATCGTTGTTTTCGCCCCACCTTATCAACAAATCAACAAAGAAGAACAATCAAACAATGCCTATCTTTTCAACAATCTCACAATTCTTCCGTCGAAACCGGAAGAGAGTCATCATCAGCTCCAGTATCATCGCCCTTGTCTATTTTGGTATTGGCTATCTACGTCAAAAATTCATTGACTACCAATTGAAATTAGCAGAGGAACGCTTTTCCAGAGAGCAAATCCGTCGAAGATTTGAACAAACTCAGAAAGATGCCCTATACACGATATATGCCCTTGTCCCCGTTTTGGCGAGCCCGATTTTCGAGAGTTTGCCCGTGGAGGAGATTACAAAGTCGTTACAGGCTAGAAGATTGGATAGAAAGAATTTGAGTGGTAGTGTTGGTATTGGGGCCAGTTCTGTGGGTGATGAAGCGTCTACGAATTCTGACCAAAAGGATGTGAGTGATAGTGTTGCGTTGGAGAGAAAGACGAAGAATGAACTATGGAGTGAACTAAAGAGTCAGACTATCACGAGATTGTTAACTCTGTTGTATTCAAACGCGTTATTGATCTTGTTCACCAGGTTACAATTAAACATATTGGCAAGAAGGGAATACCTAGAAGATGCCTTGAAAGTTGCAGCTACGAAACATGGGTTTGAAGAAAAAAGTCAAATAGATTTGATTGATAATACAGATGGTGGCTCTGGGGGTGATAGTGTCGCTTATGTTAATGAACAGGCATATTTATCATTCAGTTGGTGGTTATTAAACCGTGGATGGATCAATATTAGAGAACGTGTCAAATCAGCTGTGGATCAGGTGTTTGAAGAGATTAATCCAAGGGTTGAACTATCGCTTGATGAGTTTGCAGTCTTGTTGAACAGGGCACAGTTGATAATTGAGGGTACTCCAGGAGAGAATAATGATGATTTCATCGTTTCGTCGTTGTTGCCACCTGCAAATTTGGAGAATTTCGTTATTCAGCAGACATTGGATGAAACGAATATTGAGTTACTCACTAGTGATAATTCTATTTTGAGAGTTTTGTTGGATGAGACTAAGAATTATGTTTCATCGCCATCTACACATATTGTGCTCAATTCGCTTGTGAACAGTGGTATCACTACACTGCTAAACAATATTGCCCTTTCACTAACCTCCAGAGACCCAACAAGTACAGTTTCTGAGATTCCTGCAAATCAATTACGAGCCAAATTGGCCATTTTATTGGCAAACATCACCAAGTCGTCGAACGACTTCAAGAACGCCACGAGATCCGAGTACGTGAACCAGATGGACAAAGTGGCAGAACTGGACGAGTTGAGTGCCAGTGTGTACTCGAATTTTGAGATATAAATAAATGGTTTTAATCAGTATTGCGATGGTTTTTGTAGTATGAGAAGAATATGAATTCGCGATGTTTTCCAGAATTTTGTATAAAAACGTCAACAATTCCTGTGATATATCGTCTGAGAAGGGACAAGTCAGTTATACAATAACTATATAACAATCAGGTTACATTCTGTGTTGCGGTTTGTTATTGAGTTATCAGTTTAAAGGAGTTGAATTGAATCAAATAAGAGAAAAGTATGTTTGAATTGGATGGAAATTGAACTAAGGGGAAGCAGGGGCGATACGTGGACCCTTCTGAAGTATAAGAATAATAACTAACAATCATTTCACAGTGTCACAAGTTACTATTATATCGTCAGATGGTGAATCCTTCAAAGTCGACAAGAAGATTGCTGAAAGATCCATCTTGATCAAGAACATGATTAGTGATTTAGCCAATGATGACGATGATGACTTCGAAATCCCAGTGCCAAACGTCCGTGCCTCTGTCCTCAAGAAAGTTTTGGAATGGGCTACTCATCATAAGGAAACCAGTTTCCCAGATGACGAAGATGAAGACTCTAGAAAATCCGCTCCTGTTGACGAATGGGATAAGGAGTTTTTAAAAGTTGACCAAGAAATGTTGTATGAAATCATCTTGGCTGCCAATTACTTGAACATTAGACCATTGTTGGATGCTGGTTGTAAAGTTGTTGCTGAGATGATTAGAGGTAAGTCTCCAGAGGAGATTCGTCGTACTTTTAACATTGTTAATGATTTCACTCCAGAGGAAGAGGAGGCTATCAAGCGTGAAAACGAATGGGCTGAAGACCGTTAAAAGGGGTGTGCTTTCTTATAATTTGCTAAGATGGAAAAACATGGGATCTTTTGGATTGTTAAGATAGGTCTTTTTGTTTGTTGATTTAATGAATGTTTGTTGAAATTTCACTTAATAGTCGTAGAGATATCGTAGAGATATCGTAGAAACTACAGGAAAAAGAGCAAACCCACAACATCAACCTGAAATTTACAATACACTCTACACCATCACCTGTATTCAACTCATTTCGTGTACATTCCAGTGTCATTTCGTGTTGATGCATTTCATTTTAACCTCTTTTGGAAGTCTCATTTCGGTTGTTTTTGTTTTCCGCAGAATTAAATTCAAAATACGCACAGCAATTTACAATGGAATTCTCTCTAAATCCCACTGAAAACAGCTCACAATCCACCCACTTTAAAAGGCCATCCCAAAGGCCCATCCCCAAATCAATATTCCAAATCCCTCTGTGCGCTGAGTATTTGCTGCTGAACAATGGGCTCTTCTTGGTGGAGCCGCCACAAGGGAAAGAAGAAAGTCTCGAGAGATGAGTTGAGTGCTCCGACATCAACAAAGAGCACGCCAGGCAAGAAGATGGGGCTTCGCAGGCTGAATGAGAGTCCTTTGCAGAGGAAGTCACAGCTGGTGGAGCCAGGAAACCATACGGAACCAGTGATACCGAGTAATAGTTTCCAGGGAGGTAGCAATAATGGTAATGGTTACGATTACTCGAGACCTCCAGTCATGCCAGAGATCACATCGATCAAATCGCAAAGACCTTCATTGGATCACTCGATTTTCAAGAAAAGAGACAAGTCAGGCTCAAATGAAAATAGCCCGCTAGAGTTTGGAAGTCACAAGTCATCCACTGTGTCGTTGAGACATCGAGTGCAACCCCCGGAGCCTTTGGCAAACATAAGTCCCAATAACGTGGCAACTCCAACACAGCATTATCAAGATATCTCGCAAAATGTCACTGCTGTCACGATACCATGGCATTCTGACCCTATAGCAGAATCTAGTCCTGATTTGAGTAGAAAGACAAGGCAATACAATGGGAGCAATTCGGACCTGAGTGCCTCGCTGGACGTTGAAGCACATATGGCAAATGCAGATTCTACAACACAATTGGGTAAAAGAAGAAAATCAAACTATGCGAATCCAGAGGCTAGTAGTAGTGGGTTCTTCTCCACGATCTTGTCTGCTGCTCATAATGCAGCTTCTACCATTGGGAACATTGCTTCGAGCAAATCTCCCCAGGAGTTAAAATCACATCCCCCACCAACACAGAATGATACAAGTTTTGCTAATGATAAGAGCAAGACTGATACCACTACGGAGGAAAATGGTAATGGTGAAGCAAATGGTGTTGGACATTCATTTATGCAGCATCTGGACTCTTTATTGTTTGCAGACCCAAAGAAACCATCTGCAGCAACATCTGCAAACTCCAACGATGAGGAAGATAATAGATCTTTGAGAAGTAATACCCAATCTCTGGCACACGATGTTGTTTTCCAACCGGTGAGACAAAACGTTTTGAGTACAATGGGGAAAGGTGAATTGACCTTGGAGGCGCTTGGTATTAATGATCAACAGGCAACACCTTCACCTGTGACTGTTGCCTCGCCTCAAATACCTACAATGTCAGTGAATGCGCCTGAAGAATATAGAAGTCGGTCAGCCAGAAACTCTAGAGATCATACCCAAAACATCGCAGCCACTGATGGTGATGAGCTTGATGGGTTGGCAATTTCAAAGATAGTATCTGCACCTAGAGTTCTCGAGGATAATGATTCCAGAAGAAATCGGAGAAGAAGTGAAGATGGGACAATAACACCTTCGTCAAATGCTTTCAGAAGATCGCTATCACCTAGCGTTCTGAGATCGAAAACCCTGAATGCAATCCCATTGCAATTATCCTCGAGTGGGAGAAAACAACATAGAAGAAGTTTTAGTGCACATTCCGAAAACACTGATGGTCAACCTGCCACTACCTCGACTAGTAATGAAATCAACAATAGTTCGTTGGCTAATGTGAACTCTACGGTGACAAGTACAGCAGACTCGGAATCTGGGTCGCCTAATAGTCCTAGTTTCCCACAGGATAAGAGTGCAAATAATGATTTCACATATGCTAGTGATAAGAGAAATAAAGAGTTCCATACTATGTTTAAGAAAGTCCCTGCTGATGAAAAATTGATCGAGGATTATAGCTGTGCCTTACAAAAAGATATCTTGATCCAGGGGAGAATTTACATAACAAGGAAACATCTCTGTTTCTATTCGAATATCTTGGGTTGGACAACTTCACTGATTATCAATGTTTCAGAGATTGTGCAATTAGAGAAGAAATCAACAGCAGTGCTTTTCCCTAATGCCATTGTCATTCAAACATTGCATCAACGTCACATATTCGCTTCATTCTTATCTAGAGACTCGACATTTGATTTCATTACCAATATCTGGGTCAATTTGGTTCGTGGACCAAGTGCCAATGGGAAGGATTTTGATCTGAATATCCGTGAAGAATACTCGCACTTGGATTCGGACGGTGAAGAATATGATGAAGAATCAGATGATGGATATGATGACGGGTATGACTCAGAGGATGATTTCGATGTCGATGGTAGTGACGATGACGATGATGAGTTCAATACCAGGTCTAGAAAGAGAAGTACCTCAAAGTTGGATGTGGGTCCACTGAAACATGCTCCAACTACACCTGATCATAAAGAAGTTGCAGGTGAAACAAAAGTTAAAGATGCCACCATCGATGCTCCCTTGGGGAAAGTTTTCCAAACGCTGTTTGGTGATAATACAACTTTCTACAAAAGAATCATCGAGGCGCAAAAGAATAAAAACATATCAGATATCCCCGTGTTCTCCAAAGACAGTATACCCAAGAGAGAATACTCCTATACAAAACCTTTAAACAGTCCTGTGGGTCCAAAAGAAACGTCGTGTATGGTAACTGAGACAATTGATTTCAAAGATTTTAAATCTTATGTTCTTGTCACACAAACCACTAAAACACCAGATGTTCCCTCAGGTAACTCTTTCACAACCCAGACCCAGATTTATTTATCATGGGGTCCAAAGAATACCACAGCATTAGCTGTCTATTCTTCTGTACAGTGGACTGCAAAGAGTTGGATTAAAGGTGCCGTGGAGAAAGGTGCTATTGATGGTCAAAAGGAATCCCTAAGCATATTGGTTGATGAATTGACTAGTCATTTAGATGCGGAGAATGACAATGGCGGAGCTGGAGGTGGAGTGGATGACGAAGATGATGACGCGGTGGGTAGTTCGTTGCCAACGATTGGTCCTGCTACTCATGCGCCAACGGATAATGAGTATAAACCTGCTAGTGGTGAAACTCAGATATCTGATGATGTTCATCAGGCCCCGTTGGGTACTATTTATAATATCTTGTTTGGTGATGATTCTCAGTATTTCAAATCTATTCTTGAAGCTCAGAAGAACTTTGATATATCTACGATTCCAGGATTTGCCAATGAAGGTGGTCAGAAACAACGGAAATATCAATATGTCAAACCTATCAATGGGTCTATTGGTCCAAAGCAAACAAGATGTTTGATAACTGAGACCATCGACCATTTTGATATCAACAAGTATATCCTTGTGACACAAAAGACTGCTTCACCAGATGTGCCATCAGGTAATAGTTTCACGGTGGTTACTAAATTCTATCTATCATGGGCCGCCAATAATGCTACAAGAGTCTTGGTAGTAACCAGTATTGACTGGACTGCCAAGAGTTGGATCAAAGGACCTATTGAAAAGGGTACCATTGATGGACAAAAGCAAAGTGTTGCCACAATGAATGCAGAGATAAAGTCCATATTGAGCAGGGCAACTACTGGTGGTAAAAGGGGTAAGAAGCGCGGTGGTAGAAACAAGGCAAGATCAAACACTACTGTGGAAAAGCCAAAGGAGCCAGTTTCAGAGGCCCCTACAGCTAGTTTCCTCCCAGCATTTTTGCAAGATTTGTCGCATCCATATGCATTTGGAGGCATGGTGTTCTTAGCGATTTCATTTTGGTTCATTGTGAGACTCTTGAGTGGCTTAACTTCATCACAACCTTCAATTAGTATTGATCATGTTCAAAAAGTTCTGATTGATGGACGTGAATACATGATCTTACCATCTGTTGACGATTCGTTGAAGAGAACCAAACTAAGGGATGAGAGTGAGTCTGAGATATGGCGGTGGATAAATGAAAGAGGTGCTAAGTCCAAAACTGAAAATCAATCGAAGACTGAGCAACAGCATGTTGCTGGTCATAAGGAACAAGACCTTCAGGAAATGATACGGTTAGCGGAAAAGCACATTGAGATTTTGAAGGAACGAATGGAGCGTGGTGAGGTTGAATATGGAATGATACAGTAATGGAAACTCATGTAAAGAAACACTGAATACGAAAATGAAATGAATTAGATGTTGGTGATTAGTTGTAGTATAACAGTTGACTGCCATTTTGTGGAGTGTCAATAAAAATTAAATAGTAACGGCTCGAAAAAAAAAAAATAAAAAAAAAAAATTGTAAGTAGAAATTGACGATGAGCTTAAACTGTACTAGGATACCATAGGAATACAAGTCCATTGATCGCTACAAGCTCATAAAAGATGGCTATCAGACAGAACAGAGAAATACTTACCGGTGGTAAGAAGTATGCCCAAAAGAAAGCCAAGAAGCATGCCGTTGAAGAGGTCACATTTGATAAAGAATCAAGAAAGTGAGTATCAAAGATCAATCAGCTGTGGATATTTGAGGACTAATCGAGATGTGAAGTGAATATTTAACAGGGTTCCACAAGAGAAAGCTAGAGAGACAAAAGAAAGCTCAAGAATTTCATAAGGAACAAGATAGATTGGCCAAGATTGAAGAAAGAAAACAAGCCAAATTAGAGAAACAAAAAGAGATGTCTAAACAAATGGAAAAATATCAAAAATCATTAAAAGAGTTGAGTGGTCAATATGAAGACTCTTCTGATGAAAGTGGAGACGATAATGATGATGAGGAACAAGATAACCAAATACAGGAGGAAGATGAAGAGGAAAATGCTGAAGAATGGAATGGTTTCTCTGAGCCTGAAGAACCAAAAGCTAAAGGTATACTAAAGAGAATATATGCCTCCGAGGAAGCCCACAACAAATCATTAAACAACAGTGATGACGAAGACTATACCACAGTGACCATTGAAAACGTTGAGATGAACAACAACTTAGAAGAGATTGCCAAATTAAACTATGTCAATTTAACTAAATCCAAGGAAATCTTGGAGAAGAGTATAGATCGTGCACAGAAATATGCTGTTATCTCAGGACATGAAAAACCAAAGAGAAAGCAACCAAAGAAGAAGTTCCGTTATTTGACCAAGAGTGAACGTCGTTCGAATAATAGAAAGGCCATTGAAAGTAAGAGAAAATCAAGAACTAGAGATTAGAGATGTTCCTTTGTACTATACATACAACATTCAATTTAATAAATTAGACATGCATTGACCTCTATAGAATGTAAATGTTGATCTACCACTCATTTCAATGTTTGCAATGGGATATCATTGGCTTGTGGTAAGTCAACATTGTTGGCTAAGTTGATATAGTCCACCTCGACCTTAATGAAGACCCAAATCCATCTTCTGAACAGTTCGATACATTGTAAAGCGTAGACCCCGAACTCTGTAGAGTATAGTGATGTTAGGAATGTGTAGATGAAGTTGGAGGACTCGGTGGAACTTGGTAAAAATTTCAAAATCCAGATGAATCTAAACATGGCGTCAAGGACGATAGCCAAGTAGTAGAAGAATTTGAAGTCATAATGAAGTTTGGATCTGAGGATGGAATACTCATTGGAGTTCCTTTTGGTTAATTTTTTGAACAAGTTTAAATTCCAATCGTTTTCAACATCCCAGATAAATGTATATGTTGAGTTAATCATAGCACAGAGGATCCATAATTTGTTCAAGTCTGAGCCATGGATCTTCATGTATAATGAAACGACCATGATTGGGATATTTGAGGAATATTTGAAGAAATTCAATAAATGAGACTTGTTTCTCCATTGGGAAACTTTGTACTCATACCAACATTGTTTCAATCTGATGAGTGTTGGTATCACACCGACTAAAGACTCTAAAAAGACCGAATCACCACAGTGTCTATTGATTTTCGAACCCGATTGTTTAGGTAGACAGGTTTCAAAATTAATCAAATGACAACAATAGATGGAGAAATCAATTAGAACCTTGGAGTATGAGGTCAAAGTATCACTTAACAAGATATCATTTGTTCTTATGGATTGATCGATACCACCTATTAGGATTCTTTTGAACGATGTGAATAGTCTCTTAGCACCAATCCCTTGCTTTGGATTGATCAAGATGTAAATAATGATGAAGATCGTGAACAACGGTATGAAATCCCATAGTGTGATTGATTCAGTTTGTTGATTATGGAAAAGTTGGAACACCAAATAACTGGATATCGTGATAATGGACAAGTTAACACTTGTTTTCTCATGATTTGTCACTAGCTCGACCAAGTTCAAATTCGTTGTTGGGATCTCTTCAAATTTCAAAAGACTTAATAAATTTATACCGACTCTATGTGATATTTTCAAAGTCAAGAGCCATAGCCAAGACCCGAGGACGATGAGGGATATCACACGGTATGGGAGTGGAAGGATGTTGTCAAACGTGTCTGACATTGTGGGATCCTCTGTGTGAGATGGTGGGTCTTGATGTGTTGGATGTGGTTGACGTGAAATTGTTGTGTTGATGAGTTTATGTTTTACACGTCGTCGCGATTTGAAATTTGCATGAAAATAAAAACAATGGAAAGGTAAACAGATATTTGGGCGGCGGTTAGAGCATTTGATGTTTGCTGAAATAGCGTTGATATTTCACCAAATTTAGTGTTTATGTTGACCCTGTTCTGCGTATGTTGATTCTGTGTCGTTTTTAGACCTTTTCTAGCACTTTTTGCTGTATCTATAGCATTGTAGCATCGTCAATAGGTTCAACACTTTCTTGAACAAGTAGCCCTTAGTTGTAAAGATATCTCGAAAGTGGTCAATCATTCACTTCTCATCCTGTTTGATGTCCATCTCTTGCAAGATATCGACCATTCTGAGCTGGCGCTGGTCGGCAATCATCGTTATCAAGCCTAGCGCCACGTCTTTCAACTCGTTGTACCGTTTCAACCCTTGAATGTGGCAACGCACGATGGTTTCAGGATCATCAGTTGAAGACTCCTGTAGCTCAGCGGTGAGCGCATCGATCTCCTTAGTGAGCTGTTCAAGCTCTTTCTCTTTGCCTTCGATTCTGGCTTCGATCTGTTGAGGAGTTGAAACATGGCGGATAACGTTCTTTGATTTGTACATTGTTGAAAGCGCTGTTCTATGATTGTCTAAGATGGTGGGAAATCGGGAAGTGCTCAGTCGTTAAATGCTTCTCAGCGCTTGTTGTCGATGTTGATGTTGATGGTAGATGGTAAAAGGATGGAAATTTCAAAGGAAATAAGAATTTCTACAATGTTGAAATCAAAGAAAGACCAAAAGAGGTCTAAACCCTTCAATTCCGCTACGACTATAGATCCATGATCGAAATTGAACAGACTGTTTGTTTGATTTGAAGGCCTCAGAGTTAAGCGTTAGCTTCTTTCTTGTAATCATATATGTTTCATGATTAGCATGGAGTTTTCATCATCATAAGCCACAAGACAATATAGACAGTCTGAACAATAGTGCTCAAGAATCACTACACACAACTTATACAAATCAATTCATCTATTTGTGATTATTTCTAGTAAACACTCTGTAAAAGAATTGTTAGTTTCCTTTGTCTGATGCTAGATTGAGATTGACAGTTGCAATTGGTAATCTATAGCTTAATGATCAGAATTTTCAGTGTTTGGCTAAATCGAATCGATCATGGTTAAACGATAATCTGTTTGGGGCGACAAAGTGTCATCATATTAAGCTAGAGAAATACCATCGTCACCAACTGGCTTTAATTCACATACTAATTTGCACTCAAATTAATCGGCAGATTGAATAGATTTGTACTGAGTTTTTCAATAGGTAAAGATCTAAAGTTTATACTGGAAAATTTTTTATATTTATACGGGAAAACAATTTCAAAACACGTTCGCGAATACGTATATTGATGGTGTTCGGATGTCATCGGCCATAATAAACATTGCGTCTGGATTTGTAGGGCATCAGATCAAAGAGTACGCGTATGATTTCCACCATAAGTACCTATGCAACAGGATAAAGATGTCAGAAGAAAGAGGTGCTGTTACGCTGGAGTTCAAGAACGCGAAAAACCGGGAACATTCCCAATTCAAAGTGAAAGATTTGCTAAGCCTGAATGATCAGGCTAAAGCTTATAAATCGCCATTATCAGTCATTGCTCATATTGATGTAAACGCATTCTTTGCCCAGGTAGAACAGATAAGGACGGGGCTCTCGGTGGAGGATGCAATCGTGTGTGTCCAATGGCAGAGTATTATTGCTGTGTCGTACAAAGCCAGGGAATATGGGATCTCCAGATTGGACACATTGGAGAGTGCTAAATTGAAATGTTCAAACTTGAAACCTTTACATACTGCGGTTTTCAAGAAAGGTGAGAATTTCTGGAGATATAGAGATGATGAACCTGAGTTCCCAAGTCCTGTGAACCATAAGGTCAGTCTTGATCCTTATAGAAGAGAGTCTAGAAAGATCTTAAAGATTTTTAAGAAAAATGTGGACTTGGTGGAAAAGGCAAGTGTTGATGAGAGTTTCTTGGATTTGGGGCGACTAGTGTTAAAGAAGCTGTTTGAGAAAATACCCAATCTTCATGAAGATATTTTGAAACTGGAGAAAGATGATTACTTACCATTAATACCCGAAGGTTTCAAATTAGATGTCCATGGAGACGTCATAGTCAATGAGTATGATACACCTACAAATCGAATTATGCTGGATTGGGATGATGTACTTATGACCATTGGTGGTCAGATAACTATGGACATTCGTGATCAAGTTAAAGAAGAATTGGGGTATACACTATCTGCCGGTGTTGGGCGTGTCAAGACAATAGCCAAATTGGCATCTGGGTTCAGGAAACCAAACGATCAAACCATTGTGAGGAATGGGTCCATTAATGAATTTTTGTCGAATTTCCAATTTACAGATTTTTGGTCAATGGGTGGTAAGACTGGTGAATTTATCAAGATGAAATTATCTCCACCAATGGAGGATTCCATTAAATATATTAGAGACAATTATGATTTGACAGAGCTGGAAGACTATCTCGAGGATAAGGCATTAGCACTCAAACTTTATCAAATGATCCGTGGTGAGTTCCGAAGTGAATTATCATCACGTATTGTGTTGAAATCTATGAATTCGAATAAAAACATTAGGGGAAATGCTGCTTCCAAATACAGTGATTGTTTGGACTGGATTAAAGTGTTTGCAGCGGACTTGTACCAACGTTTGATGGAAACAGATGATGAAAATGGATACAAGACAAGGCCAAAGACAATAGCAATGCATATTCGTCCATTGAACGATTTTAATAATCCACATTCCAAGCAAAGTGTTCTGCCTATGGTGCCCAAAGAGGAGATGGAGGAGACTTTTTACAAGTATGGCTCCAATTTGTTGAAAATGCTTGAGACTCAATTTGGAACAAAGATTTACCCATTGCATAACCTAAGTATGACAATAAGCAATTTTGAGATATCTAATGGTGTTAACTCCAATATTATGAGTTTTGCAAAGAAAGGTGATATCAATGATGCTTTTAAAGATCACTTGGTAAATAAACCGAAACTGGAGAAAGTCACTGTTCCTGCCATTCCTGAGAAGCAAGAGGAACCAATTAATGATACACCGGAGAACTATGAACTACTGGATAATGGATTGTTAAAATGTCTCAAGTGTCAAGATGAAACAATCACTGATCAAGTGGAACATGATGATTTCCACTATGCCATTGAATTGACACAGGCTATTAATGGGTCTGAGAGTTTATCATCAGATTTACAGAAATTCACAAATCAGAATAAGAGTTATGGTGAGACGAGGTTGATGAAACGTTCAAATACCTCATTGGGTTCTAACGGGAGCAGTAGTAGCAGTGGTGGTGGAAATAGTAGTAGGGGGAAGAATGGTGGGAAGGGGAAGAGTAGTGCGAAGAAGGCCAAATTGGACAAGTCACAATCGAGATTACCATTTTGAAGAAGTATTTATAGAGCCTACGTACTTGCAGAAATTGCTTGTATGAATATTTATTTCATGTATATACACATATCCTCTATGATAATATGTAGAAAGTGGTGTAAAAATGGACTCGATCATCCATGTTTATTCGTAAAGTGGGTAGAATATTTATAATTTGAAGATTGGCATGAAGATTCATCATTGTGAGTAGTTTCCGTCGGGATAACTTTAAAATGAGGGTATATAACAAGACATGAATGTGTGTGCAAAAAGTATGCGAAATAAAGCAGCAACAGTGATAATAAATAAAGAACGTGAGAGCAAACAGTAACCTTGATGTAAAAAACTAAATGTGGGCAATGAAAACAACTGAGGCCCAGCAAGGTTAAAACCAAAGGCAATATTCAACAGAAGATCATGATGCTGAAATATTGGAAAGTATTGGGTATGAAATTAATGGCGCAAATCATCCCGTGTATAACCGGAATCCTGCAAAACCGAAGACAGATAATAAATAAGGGGTCAAGAAACCAAAGCCAGAACCAACTGGAGGGTAAGGGAGTTTGAGTTAATTCTTCTTCTGATTAAGTCTATTCTGTGCTATTCTGGTAGCATATTGATTTGTCTTCACGAGATGCTGCTGTGGGTTCTTTGTAGCAAATTTCGACACGATGAAATCTGAAGCGATTAGGAAAACAGGACAGATGACCCAGATACCACCACCTATGGAGCCTTTCATTGTGAATCTTGTATCTAGCGTTGTAGTTGTATGGGATGCGATAAGCAACAGTTGCTTTGATGAGATGTTTTAAAGATGAGATGTTTTTATGGGGTTTTTTGATTCAGTTTTATACAATTTTTTTAAAGTTTTTTTTGTGTGACAAAAAAAATTGAATTGCGCTTTTCGGGGCAGCGGTGTTGGCACGCGCAGCAATGGCAGACGTGTATAAAGTATGGAGAAGGACGTACTTTGGCTATTTAATACGAAGGTAAGGAGTATAGCTATGTATTTGAGAATAGTGTTATTGATATTAGCTAGGCTTGATTGGTAGTGGTGGCTTTTTCCCGTTCTTTTTCGTCGTTCTTGGAGACTAATCCGGTGTCCTTGATGAAGAAGCAGCATATAAATGACCCAGCCACGATAGGTGACCAGAAGGTGAAAACATCACGAAGACTGTTCATGTACAAGTCCTTGATGTATTCGTGTTGATCTTGTGATAGGGTGATGTGTCTAAGGTCAACTTTAGAGTAGACGTGTTGAGCCAAGTATTGTTTCAACTCCAAATTGGAAGCTTGGTTGATAAATGTGTCATTCTTCAAGGATTTTGTGAACGAAGTCGAGAAGATCAATGCACTCAAAGCAAGACCAAACGAGCCACCAAATGATCTAAGGACATTTCTAGTGGATATAACCACCGCACGATCCTGATTTCTTGAGTGAGCTAGCGCTGCAACCAATGTGTTCTGGAAAGTCATACCTTGACCAAGACCAGTAGTGGCCATCAAAAAACCTATACCGATGAGATTTGTTGTCTTGTTGACAGATCCAGCTAACACGGCTAACGAGATGGTCCAAAGGCCAAATCCAGTAATCAACGTTGGATTGTAATGTCCTGTTTGTGAAACGATTCTTCCAGAGATGGCTGAAATTGTTGAGTGTGGAACGATAACGCAGAGGAAGAAACATGCTGTGATAATAACTGTCTTGTCTCTTACAACTTCAAAGTAATAGGCATAGTAATAGAATAATGGGTTGAATGTAAGTCCAGTGAAGAAACTTTGTAAGAAAATGATGGCCAAAGACTTGGATCTGAAAACTCTGAAAGGCACCATTGGCAATTTGGCGAACCACATTTCCGTGATAAAGAATACAATAAAACATGCCCCTCCAACAACAAACATTGCAATCACCTTGGGCTCATCCCATCTAAATGTCAATCCACCTCCATTTATTGGTATCAACACCAAGATGAGTCCCATGGCACCGAAAAACCAACCACAATAATCAATATTCAACAATTTTTCCTTTGTACTGATTGGAGTTCTGGAGTTTGGTAAATACCAAAAGATGATTGATGAACTCGCCGTGATCAATGCAAACAATGTAAAGAAATAATTTCTCCAATGATTAGTCTGAGCGAAAGCTGATGACAATATAGGACCCAGCCCATTCCCCAATCCGATAAAAGCTGTTAGATAACCTTGATACTTCCCTCTTTCCTCCAATGACACATGATCACTCATCACCACCATCACAAGAGACATGATATTCCCATTAGCAATCCCACACATGGCTCTAAAAATGAAAAATTGCACATCAGTCTTTGCCAATCCACACGCCAAGTCGAAAAAGCCCAACATCAAGATCATAAAGATCAAGACATTCTTCCGACCAAAGATATCAGCCATACGACCACATAGTAATTGGAAACAACAATTGGCAATCAATTGTGATGTACCTGCCCAACTGATTGTTAATTGGGCATTCAAGTCATTGGCTATGTGTGGTAAGATCACTGAGACACCATTCTGGTCAATGAATGCAAACATTAGTGCAAGGGACATTGCAGAGAGAACAACACGGATTTGTGAAGGTGATAACATGTTGTTGTGTGAATCGCCCAACTTCCTGTCCAGAGAAGTGTTTGTTTCATGTTTACTGAGGACTGTTTGGTCTTCTTCCTTTGATTGTGGTCTTGGTTCTTGTTGTTCTGGCTGCTGTGATTGTTGTGATGCGATGCTTGATGCGTCGCCTAAATCGTTGTGCTTCTTATCCATCTCGTATTCGTTCAAAGATGATTCTCTTGGCTTTCAAATTGGCTTATTGAATTATAAAGTTTCTCTTTGACAGCGCCTCTAATATCCATCCTATCACGGTCTTTATATAGACATATGAGCTCTTCAAGACCATCTTCTCCAACACTTCAAGAAGTCATCGATCTAGAGAACGATCTTAACAACAATTGTTACTCATACAATAATAATTGCGAAGACGGAGACGTCGGTATTACTGGATTGGGAAGTATCTCCGACAACAATTGTGTGAGCATTGAGCCAGTATACTTACACGGAGTCGTGAAGAAGAGAAGGCAATGAAGGGGAGCTCGTCATTGAATGACCTACTTAATGTCTTTCAGATGTTATAGCTCTACTTGGTGTATCCGAGACGGGGGCAGTTGTCTATCAAAACACATTGTGTTTTTTATAGTAATTACGGGTCTCAAGGACAAGGACCCCCTTCTGAAAACGGTACTAATATGCGCTACACATAGCGTAGTTTAGACGGCTGAAGACGTCCTCACATGATTCAACATCACGAAAAATTCTTCGGAGAAGCTTGACTAGTCGAACTTACGTGTTAATCAGATGTCTGACTTTTCTACAACTTGATTGTGAAATACGAAGCGAACATGGCTCCGAGAATTATAGGCCGACGGAGAAGGACTACAATGTAACCATGAGGAGAATGAGGAGACTAATTACACCGTCATGGTATCGATCATGGATCCGAGGTCTTATGAGTTCAAGGAGCGAGCAGTTACGTAGTAGATTTTGCATGTTCTCCATTCTGATTACGTAATACAATGCTTCGATTGTGGAAAACATTTTTAGAAGTTAAAGTTGTAGTAATACTTACCTGAGCAAACTTATACCTATGAAATGTTGTTTTTAGCTCTGATTGGAAAGTGTAGATACTGGGAATTTAGAAATGAAAATGTCAATATTGTTAATTAATGCTCAAAACTTTGGTGATGTAGACTAATAGATTTTCAAATAAAAATTTAGTAAAAATTAAATTTTTGATTTTTGAACCTCAAGATACACAGTTTTTGATGGCATTTCAGTACTTTCCTTTAAGACTGACGTCTATTCCACTAATTAAGTAGGTCATTTAAGCACTTTTACTATGCCGTTCTGAAGGTCCAGAGCAAGCACATAGTTTATTAGAACGTAAAACCAATTCGCGAAGTAGTCAGGTTTTACAGATCACATTCGCGGATGATTCCCCAGGAAATTGAGGAGTGATTATCAAGACGTCAATAATAGTAAACCCTTTGAGAATAATAAACACATCAGAAGGACCGAGTTTGATATTCAATAATGTTGAGAACCATTGGCGCCAGATTAAGCTTACGCACCTTCCCTCAAAGGGGATCAAGAGCCTTCTCAGCGTACGCACCTTTGAGAAGTGGTGATCATCATGGTGATCCCGTCACAGAAGAGCAAAACTTTAGTGACAATCCAGCCTTACTTTCGTTCTTAGCATGTCTTGCTGGGTTTACCTTGTTGTATGTGGCCAATGACAAGTACAAAGACTATAAAGGTGAGCCATTGTTTAATAAGTTGGATGCATTTCAAGAACCTGGAGAAGAGACAACTAAAAAAATTGATCAACATCAGGTTGATGTTGCGAAAAATATGCAAATTTCAGAGGCTATGATGATCCCAGCGCCAAAGAGAGTTATGTATGATTTTCAAACTTTACAAGGGTTGGATACTCACTCGCCATTCAATCATAAACCTGGTTATTTCTTAAAAACGGAAAACATTGGGCCTAGAAGGGAACGAAAGAAAAGCATCTTTGATTGAAGTGTAATGCTCTTGATAAGTCTCTTCTATCAGCTCAGCTGTACTGATACCAGCTCCCTCTTTATTACCTATTTATTTATTATTTATTATTTATTTATTATTTATTTATTATACTATATCTATTAGAAGGTACCCACACTATCGGCGTACCTCAGCTTTAACACGACACAAACATGATTGACCTAAATTTGTAGGAAGCTCCATTAAGTATGATTTCTCTAACTGCATAATCGTACATGTTATTCACTCATCAAACATTCGAGTTCTGGTGATAAGTTTTGGACCAATCGCAAGTCATATTCCTGTAGAACAATAGACCAATCATGAGAGAAAACTTTTACCACCCAATATCCCATAAACATTAATAGAAAAACAGTTGTAGCTTTCAATTATTCTTTCCTTCTTTGCCATACATTCCAGTTCAGACTATCACCATTATCAATGACAGAACCTATTGAAAAATCTGCGAAATTCAAGTCCACTAAACGCTTGAGCCTAAACAACCTTGGCTTGAAATTGAAACAATTAGTGAAAAGTGGTGATTCCAAAGAAAATGATGAGTCAGTGACTGTTAATACTCACCTCTTGAGCAATCCTGAGCTCTTGGAGTCAACTTCGTCAAAATCAACATCTACTACGTCACAAAGTAGTGGTAGCTCCAGTTCAAAACCCTCGCCTGGCTCATTAACATCTTCAGATGATGCTTCAATAATCAATGAGACAAAGACCACTGCTAGGCCTTTGTTTGTTGAAAAGTTTAGTAAAGAGAGTATTCCTCAAGTGACCCAAAACAAGAGTGAAGTTGACTCGGCCGAAGCTGAAGAAGAAGAAGAAGATGATGATGATGAGGTTGAAAACGACGATGATGTCTTGAGTTTCTTGACAGGTTCCACGGTGTTGAATTTCATACAGTTCGAATCGATTTTGACAACAGAAGAGAATGATGACATCAAGGAAGAAGCTGTTGTTCTTGATCGTCATAAGGTAGATGTGCCTGTTTTCTTCACTATTGGTGGTCAAAGAGCACATCAAAGGTTTGTCCAGGCTTCTTTACACATTGGGTCCTCCAAGATGCTACAAAATGATCAAAATCAAGGCAATGCTAATGATAAGAGTGAAGAGCCATCAACAACAACAGACATCATGTATCCAGAGGCAGTCAGTAACAGTTGTAAAGAGTTTGCCAAACTATTATTCATCTCCTTCATAGAGAGAAACAAACCTGGTCAATTGAGTGAACGTCAATACTCCAAATCAGACGAGGACATCCTAGCCACCACAACCAGCTCGTCCTCTTCCTCATCGCTAGGCAAAGTGTTCAAGTCCATTTTCAGACCATCTGAGAAGGAACCATTATCCGAATACCTAACCCTTTTTAAAGACTTGACAAAAGTTTTCAAAAACCAGAAGCTATACTACGATACACAACAACGTGGTGAGATATTACAAGTGTTACATTATACCGCTAGAAGATGGAGAAAAATTGAGTTTGTCAGTATGAACAATGAGAGTAAGTTGATCACGTTGTTGAAAGGTGATGGATGGAGTGGGTTGAAAGTTCCTGGTGGGATCGATTTCAATATGATTATCAGTGGGTATTCTTCCAAATGGACCAGGGAGTTGTTTAAACCTGTGGTGATGTTTCCCAAATTGGATGTTGTCTTCCGTTTGAAAGATATGAATACCTTGTGTCACAATTATGATTCATTACTATTGCTCGTGCAAGATGCCTCTACTTCAAATACTGAGACCAAGACACCAAAGTTGGTTGGTGATGTTTTGAGTCGCAAGTTGAATAGTGGTACGCGATCAAAGTTGAAGAAGGTGGTTTTGGGGATTATGGAGCCCTATGTCAAGAGATACTATGCTGATTCAATACTACAGAGAGCTGTGCTGACAAAAGTGGAGAGTCCATTACATGATTGTGTCAATAAGGTGTTGGAGTCCACCATACTGGGTCATATCGAAGCTTTCAACTATTTGAATGGATGTCGCTCATTAGATTCTCATGGGACATTGGAACTATATGCTGAGATTTATGAATTTTACCTGGCTTGTCCTCAATTAGACCTTGGCTCATACGTCTTGCAACTATGTGGACATCAACCTTATTACAGAATATTCTCCAGACAAAGATTGAGAGGGTTGAACAGTTTGGAGATTATTGATAAGATTATCAAGGATGGTCAGCATAAGAGAGATAATTGTACTCTGTTATACCTTAGATTGTTGATTGGCTATGTGCAGAGTTCTTATATCACTAGGTATATCTTGAGAAGGTTATTGTTTTGGGCGGATAATACCAAGATGGATATGTTGACTTATATCACTAAGCATAGTTGGTATAAGGATCGTGATAATTTTGAAGATCAGCTGACTGTTACCATTAGGGATCAGATTGTTTCGCATTTCCAAGCTCAGAAGGTTTGTTTGGAGGATTGATATATAACCCAGTGGTTTTTACATTCAGATCATCGTAATAATAATGTCTAAATTCTCATCTATAAGTTGTAATCTATATACTTGATCTATTGTTGATAAAAATCTCTCCAGAATGGTAATTTCAATTTCAAATTCTCTGGCAATAATTCAGGGTACCATTCTTTAATAGCCTTCATAACTTGCTCAAACATAATTTTGTAACCTTCACCAGTGAAATGGATCCCATCAATCAACAACGCACGCCAATCACCTTCATAAGCGTCAAAAACTGAGTACAAATCAACAAATGGGACATTCTCCTCCAGGCACAATTGCTTTAGTGATTCAGAATACAATTTGTTAGTCTCGTTATTTCTTCTGATACCCAATTTGGAGACATCATCAGGTCTTAAAGGTTCCCATTGTTCAGCATCATGTTTCCCCGGGCCAATGATAATTGGTTTGATATCGTTTTGCTTATAGACATCGATGAAATGTTTCATGTTGGCTAAGAATTGTGGTAATTCGACTTTTTGAGGACCTGCGATACTGGCATCGTTTGTGCCAAAGAAGATTGTACTGAGTAAGATTTTGGAGTCTGGACGATGTTCTTGAGCGATGATTTTCTCTAGGAGTGGTTTGGCCCATTCAGAGTTGTAGCCTGCGTACCCTCTTTGAACGATGTCTAGTTTTCTAGTGTATGCTGTGTGTGATCTGTGTTAGTGTGACTGTAGTCTCTTTCTTTGATCATATTGCAATACGAACCATTTTGTAGAGCACTTCCGAAGCCGAACTCGATTGATTGTTGAGGTTGTGGATTGTAAGAGTACTCAGTGATTGAGTCACCAAAGATCAAGAAGCGATCGTACTTAACGTCCAAGTCCATGGTTGATGGGTTGGTTTCAAGTGTCAGTTGATGTTGGATCAAGTTCAAGATTAGATACTGAAACGTTGATGCATCAGCTATTCGCGACAGTCAAAAATGCTTAAGCCACAGCTGGATGAATACACTATCAAAAGACTACAAAAATGGTTGAAATTGGAAAGTGAATTGCTGTTTATTCGAAGCATTCTATTCATTGATTTTACTATGAAACGAGAGAACTCACGACAATTTAACAGGGGTTGGGAGAAATTGCGTATGCAAACTCTTACTAAACGAGAAGATGAGAAGTTCGATATAATTTCAAAAAGTTTTGATATGAGGTATGCATTTAACCATGTATACTAATTGTACCATAACCTCTCCTTCAACTGCGAGAGGGCTCTCAAAAAGAATTAATTCATATCTCATATCGTCGTATCAAACGATGTCTAAAACTTTCAGTGCATGCTTTAAAATCGCGAACTATTGTAATGCTGCTTTTGAGCTCTTTGAGTATTTAAAATCAATTTACCACTACAGTTCTGAGAATGATTGATGGAAAACGGTGTATTGTATGTTTAATCAACTAGCCTGTTCACAACTATCAGCAAGGATATTCAGTGAAACAAGAAGGTAATTGATTCAAACAGGAGGATATAGCGAGAGATCTGTATCAATCAAAGCCGAAATCTTTATTCGATCGGCATATGATGATTGATACTATACGTCTTCTAATTGGTCCAAGGTCTATTCGAAAGGCTTGACTGGATGCTAGTTCAAATCTTAGTGAAAGATTCAAAATTGTAGAATACTAAGCTGTAGCTAACATCTTCACTTGGGCGGAACCTGTTCTCATTTTTATACGCGATCTTGGTAGGTATATTGTTAATATATTGTTAGCCAGCCATGCAGGAAACAGGTATCATGAAGTCTCTATCGAACTTCACTTTTGAAGTGTCTTTTAGGTAGCATAGTTCACATCAAGACACAGTGCCATCTTAATTGACCATGACTTCATTTGATTGTCATTTCAATCTGCCACCACCCACCAGCTCGGAGGGAAACTGGCATATTTTGACCAATGTGTACTACATATAAAAGAGACTGAAGCTCAGATCATTAGCAGCAATATCCTTATAGTCCGTTGGTAACCCACGATCACAAGGTGCTCATCATTCGATCTTTGATACCACGGCGCCTACAACTAGAGCTCGGTCTCAATAGATTATGATTCGTATGCTACAAAACAAAACTGAATGGAAAAGATTGTTATACTGTACATTAGATCGATCAGTATTGTTCACTTAAAGCACAATAATGTGCAAAGGAACGTAAAGATAATCGACTATGTAGCCAAAAACTCATAACAAATTCATCAGAGAGACACGCGCTCGTTGAAAAGGTGGCGGTTGGCACAATTTTCTGAGTCTAGTTATGTTAAACGATCGATGGAAAACAGTACACACATATAAGGGGATGAAAAAAAAGTTCACGGTTAACAAGTCCATGGACAAAACGGAGCGCTTAATAATTGGGTTAAGTGCATAATTGTGACTGAATCTTAGATTAGATAAATATAAGTTTCAAATAATTTCGAAATTGTCGCTCATGGCCACAAAAACAAAAACCCGTGAGGTTTGGCATAACATATGTCGACTATATATATGACTCTGTCAGCTGGGTTGCCTAGAAGAACGTACGAACTATCAGGTGACAGAATTGAATTATACAGTTAATCTTCAGGGATAGACGCTGAAAGATCTCAATAATGGAAGGGGGCCTGTCCAAGTAGACATAACTAGTTAGTACGTACGGATCCGCTAGAGTGACAGTCTTGTCCATAACGTAAGCCGCTGACTTTTAGCTTCTGATGGATCTGATCGTAATATAATCTTGCACTACGGTGTTTTGTATAGAGTAACGAATCAAGATGGTAACAAGTAACCACGAAAACTGCGAATTGTTGATCATGTGGAGTAACGGCTTGTAGGAACCAATATTAGATCAATGCTTGAGCTACAAATATATGACAAAAAAAAAGGTTTTGGTGTACATTAAATCGATTAGCATGTTCATATTTAGTACTAGGAATTTCAATGAAACACGAAAGTAATCGACTTTGTGGACAATATACTCGTAACGTAACTAAATCAGAGGCACGCGTTCGTTAAGGAAAGAACGCAGTGGACAGCTGTTTGATACTTCAACGACATTAATTGTCGGTTGCGCAGCCCACATTATCAATTTAGCAGTCCAAGCATTTGCGGAGGATACGGTATTCTATTTAACGGCACGTATGTGTGGAGATCACTGTATATTGCTCAGAGACAGAAGCTGTTTGTAAATTTTTCTAAAATGTCGCTTAAGATTGAGAACCCGCGAGATTTGGCAGCAGGTGGAAATTAATTAACTTATACGATACACTGCTCTACACTTGTAATATTGATGGTGTGTAGTGAATTGTATTGAAATGTCAATGGTTAATTGATGGTTAAACGACAACATTATTACTACGAATAAGCTGAGCTATGCTTAACATTTGGGAGCATGTGTTTATTCGAATCGTCTCTTCACCATAATATTGTTAATTGTCTTAACAATGATACGGAGACTATTCGACTAAACATGAAATTAGTTGATACAGAACCCCCGTTAGAGTAGTGACGTATAGCTGCCTAATACATTCAAAGCAGGTGTAGAACTCTAAAGGTTTTGGTCGTAATCATCATTGGAGTAAAGCGGAATAATTCCGTATAGCCAATTAGGCAACCGTCAATCTGACTTCTGATACAGACCTTTAAAGAAAAGCCACTGCAGTATACAGAAGCTCATAAAGGGCAGATAGATCTAGCGAGGATATTATTAAGGAGGTGCGGATTCAAAAAGGATCGATTCAAAGTTTAATACGTAGTTCAACATCAAACCACCGGTCGAATACACAGTGAAAGGACTACAAGATTGATGGAAAAGATGGAAAATAGATTGATGCTTATTCGAGGAGTCTGTTCATTGATTTAGTAAAATGAAACGAGAGAACCACGACTAAACAGATGTGTGAAATTGAATGCAATCTCTTACTGATGAGAAGTTCAATTTGCCTGTCGCTAAAGGAGATAGCACTGCACAACATATCTAAAGTGCATTCAGATGTACAATGCGAAGTATCTATCCGGGGGTGATATGCTTTTGTTTAGACGAGTTTGTTTAAAATCGTTGGAGAATAGCATCCCTGCCAATTTTTAAAAGTTTTATGTTGACTCCGCGAAATATGAACAGTTGTTACTTTTGAGCTTTTGGCTTTGAGCATTTGGAACTATTTACCACCACAAATGATGAGCTATCGATAGTGATGTGTTGTGTATGTTAATGAATCTGAAGATGAAGAGCTCACAGTATACTGGTAGAGTGATCCAGATTTCATCGTAGACTACTACAGATTTGGATGAAAAAGATCTTTAAATCGTACATTAGATCGATCAGTATGTTCACTTCAAACACAATGCATTTCAAAGGAACGTAAAGATAATCGACTATGTAGACGATCGATTCATAAACGAGACAGAGCCCACGCACTCATTGAAAAGGCGACGGGCGGCTGCCATTGATGGTTTGTAAGGCAAAGCATCAACGATAGGCAGTGAAATGAAACCCAACATAAGTAAGCATCCCAAAGGGGGTCTAGCCAGTTATATTATATATAAGTATTGGGGCGCTTCAGCTTACTGGGCTGCTGTGATGATTTTTGTAATAATTACCATTAGAAATATAATTGAAAGACGACCACAAAAACAGAAACCCGCGAGATTTGGCAGTAGGCAGGTATATATGGATTGCTCTGTGGTAACAGAAACTTCATTGCACGGCTCTCGATAAATATGTAAGAGTGGATAATCAAAAGCTTTCTAGTTGAGAATTCTTACTACAAAATCACAAGTTTTGAATTAGAATAGTGGCATGGTCTTTTCAGATACTTTTGTACAATTAACTGAAATAGCATATGAAGGAAACAAGACAGTAATCGACGCTTTCAAAAAACATTAGTAGTCATATTGAGGATCTTTCACCATAAGCTCAAATCTCAAGCGACATTTACTATACTGAATTTATGTGATTGCATTAAATCCTACATTTGACCTTGGGCCCATAACCTAGTTAAACTTCTTATGTTAACCGTATATTCTCACTACATCCAGCAATCCTTGTATCACAGCTGCATTCAAAACATATACCATGCGCGTTTATCTGAACCATCTGCTCATTTAATCAAAATCGTATACCGGGACTTCCAATGAAGCAGGAGGAACTCAAAGCAACTTCATGAAAGTGTTAGACACTTATAAGATCAAGCACTCGTCAGTACGTGAGTGATACCAATCCTTTCTTCTAACTGAATTTGCACCATTGAGAAACTTAATCCTGCGAAAATATCCAACAATCCAGTATCAAGATCACATTATCGCGATGCATTTCGAAGTTGTCAATTAACTATATATGATAGATAAAACTTGTACCAGATCTCGTATATATGAATACTAAATTTAGTCATAAAACTACATATTTGGGCATGCAAAATGATGTTAATTGTCTATTTTGACTAGAATACTTCTGTTCGTCATTGAATACAGTAGTACCCGGCGAAACAAGGAGATAATCCACTATAGACACGCTTATTCATTCAGAAATCAACAGTCAACTCTTCGATATTCTAATCTGTTCTCAGCATACTATATGCCACTGATGTTGAGTATGGGACTGCGATTCTAACAAGGTATATGAAAGCATTTCAATCTTGGAAGCAGATCCCACATCGTCAATTTTAGTTGGGATGTGCCAGAATTCATGTCTCTGAATTATACTCCCTATCAAACGAGCAGGAATACAGACTAATCATCAAGAAGTTGGCAGCTTGACTCGGATATCTAAAGTCGATTATAAATTGATATATAATATAACTTATTTAAATTTTCTTCTAATTTCACATGACTCAAAGTGCGAATACCAATATCAGAGTACTTACAGAGTTCTACGGGGATACAACTAGGGCTTTATATTTAAAGGATGGCCAATTACAAATCGAACTTTCGAATAAAATGGTAAAATTCGTGTTTAACCGAATATATACTCTGTTCATTCTAGTTAGATTCGAAACAAGAGGTACAATTGACTTGCACAGTTGATATTGTTTAGTAATGAAAAGGTGAGCGCAAAGCTCATCGGAAGAGCGACATATACCCTCCCTGTTCAGTCTGATGTGATGGTGATTGATGCGCGATGATGCTGGTGGTGATCGTCGTAGTGTGATACATCTAATAGCTTCCAAACAGAAAATATACTGTCCAACAAGGACGTATATCCCGTGTTCGTAGTATGTTCTGTAGTGTTTGTTGTTGTTTGTTGATAGATTTGAATTTCTTTAGAAAAAACGTTCAAAAATTAAATATCGATCACGATATTCTCGATTAGGAAGGAAGCGGCAATGAATTACGACATACATCCATGGTGGTTGGGACAATTGGTTTGTTACAAGTTGAGTTGGAATAAATCTAAGGACCTCTATTGATCAGAGTCCAAGTGATTGGATGTGTTACATGCTTGCTTGTATTTCGTAGATCAACCTACATGTGAACTCTACAACGGCTTTCAAATCCTTCTAATTTCATTAATGTATGATTTGGGTATAATATGTATTAGTGATCCCTTGATGCATTAGAAACCAACACTGATCAAATAGTCAGCCAATTTCTCAACAATGGTAGTAGCTTCACCAGCTTGGACACCAGCAGGATAATGAGCAATCAAGATAGTTTGCTTAGTTCTAACACAGACAACACCTTCAGCATCGTGTTTCCCATAGACACTACGGTCATCGGCTCTAATGACGAAATATTTTTGAGATTGTAAATGAAGACCATTAGCTTGTAAACCAGAAGCATTGTCGAACCCTTTAGCCAATTCTTGGATTTCTGGACCCGCCAATGTGAAGTTGTTGGATTGAGCCCACACGGCGTCACCGGCTCTGGAGTACAAAGCGGCTTTGTCTAGTTTACCTGTGGAGATCAAGTTGTCGGTGTATGCTGTAGAAAGTTGTTAGTCTCAAGATCCAAACCCGACAAAGAGCACCCACAATGGTGAATTGTGTATAGATTCCCAATTGTTCAAATGTGTTCACGTACCTTGCCAAGACATGGTTGATTAAGTATATCTGTTATGGATTCAATTGAACTGGTTAATTCAAGTTGTGGGAAAGAATCTGAAAGAGAATGTAGTAAATGTTCACAACTGTTAACAATTCCTTTGTTTATGTCAAAAATAACTGAGGATCAATTCGCGAATTGAATCTGTGGGCGGGTAACGATATTACGTAATCAGTATAAGCTCCAACCAAAACCGAATTACCACAAAGCCAGTAAATTCTACGATACTCTAAGAATTGTTTTTACTCAAATTGATTCCAATCCAACATATCGATATTGAGATTACTGACACCCTCTTGATGGGAAAAGATTGGCTTGGACACAATGAAGAATACTTTCCAGCATATAATGAGCTTTAAACCGACTTGCAGCGCACAGCGTTGAAAATTGTTGTGAAATGATATGGATAATCCAGATCACAGCTCTTCCACTGTACGCTACATGCTCTACATATATATGATATCTCGATCAGTGTCAATGTATCACTGTCAGATAGACTTAATAACATGTATCCCATATCTTTTCACTCCTCCAACTAGTTGTAGATGCTATATACTATATACTATCTAGGTATGTGCTCTTGAGTAAGTGGACGAATGTACGTGTATTGAATTTACATTATCTTAATAAAAGTAGAAGTGATCCTGCGCTGTTTGGATGAAAAGCGGAGATCTGTTGACATGTATGAAACCAGATCGCATTAGTATCACTTAAGCGCTCTGATAGCCTTTATAGAATTGATCTGGAAAGTACGATGGATAATACAAACTGCCCGTTGTGATCAGTGTACCTACAATAAATTGGCCACTTTGAAGTTTTCACAGGTACAAAATTGCTTTCAAAGGTTCGGCGGCTACCCCTAGTAAAATCATATATAAACATACCAATGTCCATGAACTTTTTTGATTTTCTTCCATATCTAACGCTCTTTGGAACGTACTGATACTTCTCTATTGAAGCTGTCCATTAATTGTGATTTTCATGTGGTGTGGTACTCCGTATAATTAGGGTGGTTTACTGACGAGTAGATTATCAGCGTCATGTTAGTTCGATACTCTTGTTTTGAGCATTAAGTGAGGTTCTACAAATTACTTATCCATACTGTGTCTCACAGCTAATGCTACATGTGGTATTTGTCATATCTTGATCAGTATCAGAGTCACATCTGTAAGATAGATTAATACTATGTACTTCTTTAAATACTACAAATTGGTCGTAGATGTTACGTATACACCATAATTGATACCTATTCCTCAGACCACATGTTCCATACGCTCTTCATTCAATCAACCCATTTGGGAAAAGAAGCGTTTGCGAAACTAAATCACTTCCAGAGATAATAGTAAGTTAGCATTCACTGTGATTACTTTGCTTTCCGTTGTTTGATCATATTGCTAAGGAGGACTGAGCTTGATTGATGTAATATAGATACGTGTTGTGGCCATCGATTATGCCAAATTGTTTTGATTGTGTTAATTTCAATTTTAACTTAAATTTATAATTTGGCCAGAGTCCCGGCGGCTAATTTTCTGGATATATAAATACACTTAATCATTTCCCAGATCTCTTGATTAACTATACTGTATATATAATGAGGACCTTCCTTGTTATTTAAATAACAATTTTTCTTTGTCTTCTTTCAAATACACCGGCTTATCAACTGCAAAATACAATTTCCATACGTGACTAGTGTCAAGTCTATATCGCCATAGTTCACGTTGTTCAGAGCTGTTGCATGATGTGATTTACCAAGTCCAATTGTCATGATACTGTTCAGCTATACACTGCATAATCTATATACATATGGTGTTTTGATCAGTGGTGAAGTTAATTATCACTGACAAACATTTCAATAATATGTGTATCCTATACTTTAATAACTTGATCTAGTCGTAGAAGCTGTACATCGTCATGAAGTACGATCGTACGAGTATCTCTTTTATAGTGCATGAATATATATGTATATCCAGAAAGAATTTAATAGTGCTTCATTAAATTATTATAATTTCGACTCTTATGATAGTTCGGCGGCTAATTATTTAACTATATCAAAAGACAGGACTTCCCTACACGTCATTGATTTATACTCCTATTGAATCAGACATGTTGATACTAAGTACTGCATTATTTGCTTGAGTAATGTGTTGAAGCTGTTGGGTCTCTATCTAGATCGCTTGGTTTGTCATGAGTGCACAGCACTCAAAGTTGAGTGAAGCATCGAGCATCGACCATCGACAAACACGAGCGGAATAGCTCTTCAAGAATACACCACAGGGTCTACGTACGTGAATTATCTCGATCAGTGTCAGTGTCACACTGTCAGATAGACTAATGCTATGTATCCTTCCATTATTTGAATCTAGTTGTAGCAAATATCTTGGGCGTCTTCTTCAGTATGAGTGTCAAATCAGGAGTAACACTGTCCCTAGGAACCGCTGACCTAGTTTCTGGCTGAGAAGATAACAATAATAAGGAGAGGATATTTTGGATGACCAGACTATAATACTTCTAGTAGCTGCATAGTCATCGCAAGATGTGTTGTAGAGCTGCTTATAAGTTCTCATCATTGTCTTTCGCAATGGAGTCAAGAGCTACATGAGCTTGCGGAATTGAAGTCGAGTGGCTGGTCACATGAGCTTCAATTACTAGATAGTACACCCATTGACAAGCATCCAAAGTTTTAGCATGTGGTTGCTTCAGTTCCCTGTTCTATTGATGTTTTATAAACCTTCTTGACCTTACCATAGAACATCCGGAAATAAGCGGAGTTATTAGCTTTGACACATTCTATTATTCTCAACATTGTAATCAGCTCAATTCAACTCAACTTTAACGACAATACAGGTATTCACTCGTGTATTCACTCATGAAATCCACTCGTAGAACATGGAAACTTCTCCTCCCAGTAAACGTCTATATCAAAGGAAGAACCGCCCTCCTCAATGGAAACTTATCCAACCTACCTCACTACATATACAAACAAACAAACAAAAACAACAAAAACAAAACAACAGCTATGCAATTCAGAACTATCGCTGCCGCCTTAGCATTTGCCTTTTCATTGACTCCAGTCATTGCTGAATTGAATGACAATTCAACTGCCACAACATTATCGCCATCTACTGAAGAACATGCCAGTGACGAGTCATTGGATGCAATTATCAAGGAGCTAGGTTTTGCCACTGCTTCCACAGTTGATAACGAGATTGCTACACAAGCTCGTCCTATTGATAGCTGGTATGACAGATACAAAGGTGCAATATCCTTCTTCAACAATCGTAAATGGGAAATCAATCTACTCTTCAATAAATTCAGTGCTCTTACCTGTCAATCGAATCTCCTCTATGCCCCAGCATGTCTTGCCGCTCTTGTCCTCCGTGTTAAACTAGTGGCGGATGCTGCCGCCTTTGCATTTCTCTTTGAGTTTCTGACTCAAGATAACCATGAGATTACACCTTTCTTGATCCATAATGCATCAAACTATACTAACAGATTGAGAAAAGTTGGTGTCCATGATGTTCACCATATTAAAACCGTTTCCAAAGCCGATGGGAAACCATTGGATGTTGTTCAATTTAAAGTGGAAGACCAATGTCTAATCAAAGCTGGTGATTGTTCATTGGAGAATTCAGACCCAGGCTCTTCGTTCAATGCCGTTTTGGTTGTTGATTCATCAGGCGCCCACCTTATCTCACCACTTGATAGACAAGAGAATACCGATCAATTAGTCCAGGATATTATCAACAATGCTGAACACCTCAAGAAGCCAAGCCAAGACTTGTCATCAGGGAATACTACTACTGATGCCAATACCGAGGCTGTCCCAGGTAAATGGGTTTCTTTCAGTATTGGTCCTGACTACGTTGAGTACATTAAACATGCTCGAATCAATAAATTGGCCAAGTCTTTTTATGATCCAGATTACTTGAAGAGACAATTGAAATACACTGCTGATTTCTTGCAAGATACTAGAGCCCCGGTGTTTTGTGCTGCTTTCGGTCCAAGTCTCAATAAGGAAATTGCAGGAGGGATCATTGGTGAAATTAGTTTCAACTCGTATGGTCCTGTCTCGGACCATTGTTATGATACTAAGGCCTTGGTTGCTAACTTGTTGTGATTCTTGATGGGGCTTTCAATATTCTCACTAATTTTATTGGAGTGTTTTTTTTTATCTCTCTATTTAACTCCAGCTTCTAATACACACAATTTTATAGGCTAGTCTGTTACTACGTATATATAGTAAATCTCTCAGCGTTCGGGGTTGAAAAAAAGAGAAATTTTTACAGATTTTAGTTGTGGAATCGTCAACTCCACATGTAAAAATGGTACACATGAGTTTCTGTTACCGTTACTCTTTGCTGACTTTGGTATACTTTTTGATAGTAATTCATGCTGTAGTTGAGAACCTACATATTTGCTTCTGATCAATGTGGACTTAGTTTCAAAGTATTATCAGACTTACAATTTGATTGGTTCGAATTAACGCGTGTATTAGACAATATCTATTGGTATACTAATATGCTATTTCTATCCATTTTGCAAACTAAAGATTTGTAGTCAATTTATTGTTGAGATTAATGCTGGATCTATCATGGTCTATTTCCAACCATATACGCCATATACGCGCTCCTGAATCAACATATGCGAATTTCAAAAGAAAAAAAAACGAAATGAAAATTCGTCAAACTAACTGGCCGTTAATACCATGTATTGTATGTACTACATACTACGAAGGCCTTTGTTTCTTTCTCTAAATACTTTCAGGAATCTTAGCCATGAGCTGCTACATTCGCTCTCATTCGTCAGACCAAAGTCTATAGGGATCCAGTCGTTGTTTTTAGTTTTGTCAAAGCCAATCATGTGGACAATGCTAATGTGCCTTTGATAACCATGACGAATAATACACTATTATATGGTCTTTGGAGTATGTCTTGATCAATGCTATATTATAACCAAATGTGAGAATTGTCAGACATACTATCAAAAGATGTAATACAAACATTCTTTCTTGATTTGACCAATATTCATGACTCTGTAGACGAATTTATACTGTATACACTTTGCGAATTCTTGAATATCTTACAGTTGGCTCTACGAACAGCTTGGTAGTTAGTATACATGAACTTTTAATCTTTTTGTTAATATACAATACACTCAATCTTCATCCTCATCAGACTCTATCACTCTACGTTTCTTACGACTCTCCACTGCACCACCAGAACCTTCGTCATCGTCATCATCATCACGACTATACTTGGCTGCACCATCATCTTTTAATCTTTTCAATCTTTCAGCACCTAAATCATCTTCATCATCGTCATCATCATAATCAACTTCTTCCTCTTCGTCATCATCCACCATGAAATCGTCTTCTTCGTATTCATCCACTGCGGATCTTGATTGTTGTGAATAGTACGAGTCTCTTGATAGTCTTGGTGTACCGGATCTTGGTGAATCGCTGTCATATTTTTCCTTCTCCTTTAGGTCTTTCAATTGTTTTCTTCTTCTTTCTCTTATTAATTGATCTTGTTGTTTCTCCAATCTACGTGCTTCTTGTTCTGGATCACGGTCAACAAAGACACTTTGTGCACTGGCTTTAACTTGTGATCTCGCTTGCATGACATTGGTCAATTTCTTATGGATGGCAGAGTTCGTCGAGGTTGGAACTAATTTCAAAGATTTGGAGAAAATACCATCAGTGGTTAATAATTCGGAAACTTCGTTGAAAGTGGTCAAATATGTATCAGTCAATTCGTTTTGTAAGACATCGAAATATTCATCACCCAATTTGATGGATAAGGACCCATCTGACCATTCAATCACTTGGGCATTAGATTCACGTATCAAATCACCTTGTGAATCCTTAGTGTATCTCCATCTAATTGTGTTTTCCGCTTTCAATTTGTTCAATTCAATTTCGTCCTTACTTAGAACTTTAGAGTCTTCAATTAAGCTTTCCAAATGTGCCTTACCATCAAATCTTGTTGGATCAACCTCTAAGAAGTTTGGCACTCTAGCGTAATACAACTTATCATCATCATATGCAAAGGTTGGTGGATGACGCACTAGGTCTAGCTCGACAGTGGTAAGTTCCTTGGTTGGCTTATTATCGTCCACTGCGAATTCCATTCCATCATCTGAGTATCTGCGAGTTTCGTCATCTTCGTCTTCATCTTCTCCACCAACACGTTCATTGTCGTCACGTTCAGGTTCAATTTTGTTATCATCGTCACCATCATCATCACCAAACAAGTCATCTAAGTCTTCATCCTCCTCTTGCTTATCTTGATCCTCTGCTGGAGCTGATGCTGAAGCATCTTCATTTTGGTTTACCTCACTCTTATTATTTTGATCTCCATCCTCTTCTTCGTCTGATTCTATTATACGCTTCGCTCTTTTCGTTGGTTCCTCGTCACTCATTTCTGCAATTCTATCTGCCTGACACTAGCGACAATTGTCCTCCTGGTAGCTCTTCCTGATCTTCTAAGCTGATCTCCAGCATTACTTTGTTGATGATATCTGAGCTTGAGCTTGAGCTTGAGCTTTAAGAGATCGCGAAAATCAGAAAGTGGCGGGTAATCGCGGCCTCTCCGCGAATTCGTTCTGCAAAAATTTACGTCCCAGACTCCCAGTATAGACTATGTACTACTACTAATGATTACAAGAGAATAGCCAGTTATTGTTGGAGCTGGGTGGAAACTGTTTTTTTGTTAGCTCAGATGGCTTCATAAAGAATGGAAAGTTGAATGCTGCTACAGATACCCAGTAGTATTATTGCAATTCCCAAGATCCGAAGACAATTTCCAGTTTTGTGTCAATTTTACACAGCCATAAAGATTCCTCGAGAAAGAGAGTGACCTTTGACGACCATCAAAAGCTATTATAAGATACTCTGAGCTTACATTGGAATCATTTGGGACCCCAATTGTGATCAACAAAGCTACCAATGACATTCAGCAGATTCTTCCACAGACCTCGCGAGCCTACTCCTCCACAGAGTGTTATACAAAGACCTGATGATGATGATCAACCAGTTCAAAATCATGCAAGCGGCTATAGAACGTGTCTTTACTTCACTAATTGGTCAATGTACAAGAAACATACCACGGAGGATATTGATCTTAACTCAGTGACAAATGTTATGTATGCTTTTTTCAACGTGAATCCAGACACTGGTGTTGTGTTCTCCAGTGATACTTGGTCAGATTTGGAATGTCCCTTGAAAAGTCCACTCCATCCAAATCATAACGTTAAGGGTAATTTGATGAAGTGGCACCAACTAAAACACATTAATAGATCTCTCAAGTTATCAATGTCAATTGGTGGCTGGTCATATCGTGAGAATTTCAAACATGCCTTGACTTCTGGTGCGAAATTACAAAACTTTGTCAAATCGTCAGTGGATTTGATGCTTGAGTATGGATTCGATGGGATTGATTTGGATTGGGAATACCCTGAAAATGCATTTGAAGCTGCTAAATTGTTACAAGTATTGAAAGAATTACGTTCCAAGATGAGATCATTGGATGTGGAATTAGGTTTACAAAGGGATAGTTTCCAATTATCTATTGCTGCGCCAGCTTCCAAAGAACAGTTGGATATCATGTCAATCCACAAGATGGACAAGTACTTATCATTCTGGAATTTGATGACTTATGATTTTGCAGGTTCATGGTCCGAAAGAACAAGTTATCATTGTAACCTCTACAAAGTCTCCAGAGGTGATGACGAACTATGTGCTGATGATACAGTCAAGTATTTCCTTTCCAAAGGTGTTGACCCATCAAAGTTGATCTTGGGGATCCCTATGTATGGTCGCTCATTCACCAAAACTGAAGGATATGGTCACAAGTATCACGGTGTGGGAAAGAATCCTGATGGTGAATCTGAAGGTATATGGGATTATAAACACATCCCAACAGATAACGTTAACTTTGACTCTTCTGCAGTGGTATCATACTATTATGACAAGTCTAAGAAATTGTTTATCAGCTTTGATGATGAAAGGTCTATGTCATTGAAGACAGATTACATTGTTCAGAAAGGGTTAGGAGGTTGTATGTTTTGGGAGTCTAAGGGTGATAAACAAGGTGATAAGTCGTTGCTTCATGTATTTGCAACCAATGTTCATGGAAAACTTGATCGTTCAGTAAACCTCATTGATTGTTACAAGAATAGTAAGTACTTGAATCAGCATAACTGATTCTTATACAACAAGTTTACTTTATGAGAAGACATGTGTACATTTTATACTCCATATATGAAACTTTTCTTTGTTTATTGTATAGTTTTCAAAGATCATACATGGCGTATTAGACCATGTCTTCAAAAACAGCATCTGTAACAGAGAAAAGCAAGAAACCAAATAAAAAAGAAAGTGATGAGACAAGAAGTAAACATTGATGAAGTGGAAAAGACAGATCTATAAGATTGAATCCATCTTTGAAAAAACAGATAAAACACCAGCAATAACTTCTAATTGTAATTCAAATCCTGGATTTCTTTCCAATTCATCATTCACTTCACTGACAAGGTTAATACCTAGACCTAATGCACTAGCTTGTGGTTCAAATGGGAATTGAGAAAATTGGTTCAACAATTCATCAGCTCTAGCAAATGCACGGTCACGTTGATCATAACCTAATGACACCAACACGTTTTCCAAAACATTAGCAGCATATGAACCGGCAACTAGGGCAATTGAACGCAAGTATCTAAATCTAGTATCTTCTGGGAACATTCTTGAGGATGGTAATTGGATAGTTCTTGAAGCCAATAATGACAAAATTCTCTTCACAATAGCGTCTTTTGAGGCAGCATCGGCTAATGGATGTGTTGGCATGTCGAATAATAAAAAGTTTTTACGTTCAGTTCTCAAGATACCCTTATCAACAAGACCCTTGGCTAATCTTTCACGTACTTGTTTCAATTGATAGTTGATCTTCAAAAGGTTCCAAGTCTCACCACTTAATAGATCTATCCAACTGGCAATACTCAAATTATTTGGATCACTCTTCATCAAAGTTAATGTCTCGTCTAATAACACTTCACCGGTTTTCTTGTCATCAATGACTTGTATCAATCTTTCAGATAGTTCGAATCTTCTTCTTGCTGGATCATTAACAATGGCGATCTTACCTCTGAATGCCAATTCTAGAAGGATACAACCACGTAGGGCATAAGAGATGTTATCGTTCCAAAATGATAAATACCCTTCTTTATCCTTGATACCCATCAATATGACTTCTTCCATAAGAGTCAATGTAGGTTCTTTCTTCTCTTTGTTCTTCAGGGCATTCTCCTGAGGATCATAACCGACTTTATGACCCGATTCTTGTTCAAAAGATGTTCTCTCAGATTCAACTGGTTCTGAGGTGGTTGATTTGGCACCTCTACGACGTTGTAACCCTGACATTTTGTAATTGATCTCTTTGTTTGTGAATGTTTGGAGATTGAGTCCAGTTAATTAAGTCCACTTCTAAATTTGACCAGCAACTATGGGAAAAAATGGACGTTGGTTCAATTGTATCTGGTTGTTGTTGTATACAATGGAACTTTGGCCGTTTCAAATGTGTGTTGACCGAAGAAGATTTTCTGTAGCAAATTGGGAGCGTAAGAATGTGTGAATGTTGACTTTGGGACCCACTGATAGCGTAAAAGTCAATGCAAAGTACCTCAAATGTCACTAACGTTTAACCAGTTGTGAGCTTCTCTTTCCTGCCTTCGTTGGTGGTTTCTTTATTGAAACTGCCAGTTTTTATTTTTTCCAAGATTCCTGTTTCGGCACGGGCCACTACTCTAGTAAACTCTACGAATTCCAGCCAATCCCGGCGCGTCTTGAGATGATTTTACGTGTCTTTTCTTACTATATAAATATCGTTGATTTCCAGTGCTAATTTTGAGCCTGAAGAACTCTGCACAAGGGCTCAATCTCGTGCTCGTGGCCCTGTCTGACGTATCCCAAAAAGTACGGCGTAGCAGTGTTTCCCTCTTCGAAATTGAACACTTCTGAGTTGGAAACTTCGGAGATAATCTCGTCATTGTATTTTCTGAATAAGCGATGCTTCTGGTCCTTGATATAGATCCAGTAGTGTCCATAGTTTGCCTCACCTCTGTGGATGAAAATAGCAAATATACTATACCCGTGTTTTTGGAACCCGTCAAAATGGTGATCAATCTTTTTCTCCAACTCATTGGTTTTGTTGAAAATCATCAAGAGCTCATCATCCATCTTCTTAACCTGCTTTTCCAATGCTTCAATGGTCTCAGGTTTACCAAACTCCATGGCTTTTAACCAATCTTTAGTCGAAATCAAAGAGTCTCTGTAAGTGATCCCGTATTCATTCTTGGTTAACAGCTTATTCTTTCTGTCTTGTAAAATTTGGATCTCATTTTTCCATTCTTCAACCTCTTTTCTCTTTTGGATCATGGCTGGATCATCTGTATCCAAATATCTGTCCATATAGATAGTCTCTGGGAATGGTAATGGTTCAATACTTTTGAAGACGCGAAGTTGTTCTCTGTCGAAGTAAACTCTTTGAATTTGAACTTGTAAGATCAAAGGCAACTTGGTGATTCTTTCAGATCTCTTATATGGACCCTCGTCGATGGTGACCTCTTCACTTTTGAAAACTTTGTCGAATGCCTCGTAAATATTTCTTGGTTGATCAGTAATGTTGACAAACAAATTGGAGAATCTATCTAATTTATCTCTCTTGTTCGATGGGTTTTGCAAATCAATCAAATGTTGTACCGATTTACCATAAAACAAATCCTTGATCAAGTCTTGTTGTTCATTGTGGTCGTCATCAAACCCGTCAGGTTTAAAAGCAGCTTCGATCTGTGACAACACATTACCAATACATTCAGTGACATCTTGTTGTCTACCAATCTCGTATGCCATTTCCATTTCTGATTCAGAGATCTTGGCAGCTTTTGTCCCAGTTTCTTCATCTTGGGCATCCTCATTGTTTTCATCTTGATTATCTTCCACAGCGTCTTGATCAACCATTAACATATCGTCTTCTGGTTCTAAAGCTGCACCACTATTTGCTTCAGGTTGGTCAAGATCAATCAAGTCAAAATCCTCAACTTGAGCTGAGTCAACGACACTTGGAGAGTCAACAACTATAGCATCGTCTGGTGCAGAGCCGGAACCAACAGACTCGACTTGTACTGTGCCAGTTTTTTCAAACTCAACTTTTGTATCGCTTGGTGCAAATGCCAAGTAAGCCAATTCTTTCTTTGGTGTTACACATCTCTTGTCAGAGTGGATTTGCTCATAGAACAAGTCACGCAGTTGATAAACAAATTGAAATGATCTTTCAACTTCGTCATCACCAACTAATCTACCACCAATTCTTCTGTTTTTATAAATATCTTGACCTTTGTAAACGTCATGGAATTCCAAAATGGAATCTCTCAAAGGTTTGATGGAGAAGTAGTATTGAAGTAATGAGTTCAAATAGCATGTGTTCCCAATGTTGTTCAACCCCACTGGCCAGTTTTCAGCTGGTAATGAATTATGATCAATCAGACCAGTCTTCAAGAACGAAGAAATCAGTTTACTGTTTTTATGGTCACCAATGGTTCTTAATGCGTTTCTAGCATGTTTAATTTCTCTATTACCCATTTGAAAAATGTTGATCACTTGGAAGTCATCAGCGATTTCATCAACACCCAAATATTCACAAGCGTCTTTGAAACTGATAGGATCATACAGATCTTTGTGTTCATTTTCCAGTTGGTCCAACAGTGGGAAGCTCTTACGTTCTGATGCAATAGTTAGCATAGCTCTGTCAACCAATGCTGTTTGATTTGGCGAGTCGACTTTCTTAACAATAGCAGCAGTCGATACAACGTCATCGTCAACTGTAGAGTCAATATTCAAGATATCATATGCTTGATTCAATGGTAATGGCTCATACTTCAAGAAACGACTCAGAGTCTCGCTGTCTCTTTGATAAGACAATAGCATCAAAGAATTTCTCAAGTTTCCATCCAGTGGATGAGCTGCAATTTCATTTTGATACATCGTCAAAAGCATAGCATCATCTATTTGATCAGCTTGGATAGGATCAATACCAAGTGCTTTGTATGCATTGTCAATATCTGATTGTCCGAGAACGTTCATTGACACCAAGTTGGAAACATATGTACCAAGTTTCAATGTTTTCCTCTTGTTGTTAATATTTCTCAAGGAGTCAAAGTATCTTGGAGTATTTGCAGGATCATATTTGACAGTAGCCTCATAACACCTGATGATAACTTCATCATTGTAGAATGGATACGCAGAGATGTTAATATAGTTCTCGTCTTTCAAAAGTTCACCAGTTTTCAAAGGTCCATGGTCGTCTAGTTCCGTGAAGAATGATTCAAGCGAGGTTGTAAACTGGAACTCTTTAAATGGATTTGGTGAAGTGCCAGAGTATGCCTTTTTCCCCAATAGCATGATTTCCAAAATCTTTCTAATGAATGACTCTCTCAAGATCAGCGACTTTCTGTCAGAGATATCTGCAATATCTGGTGGACTATACTCGTCTTGGTCATTCAGATCAAAATGGATCTTCTTCACCAAGATATTTGGATTTATGTGAGCGTTCAGACTTTTATTGTTCTTTGGAATAGTTCTATGTGGATCTCCTGGTTTCATCATTAGAGGTCCTCTGACAGCTTTGAACAGAGTATGCAGACATTGTGATGGTGCTGGAATATCCTTTTTGAGATCTGGATATGCTTCTAAAGCCTTTAGATATCTAACATTGATGGAACCTAGCTCATAATCATGTAGATCTTCCCATTCAAATTCAGGTTCAGAAATTTCAATTCTCAAGACCTTATTAGTCTTTGAACACACAAAGTTTGCCTGGTCAACAATCTTAGGCATAGCTTCTTTCACCTTTTCGCTGTCAGATTCATGACTAGACAAAGAAGAAATCAAATCATGCATGTCGTGTTCATTTAGCTCTGCAACGGAATGAAACTCATGCTTCATGCTTGTGCTGTTACTTTCAGGTGATCCTTTGTCTTTTATCAAGATCTTCAAGTGATACACTTGAGTTTTTGATAGTGAAGGTTCACTCGCACTGTAAATCACACCTCTGATGAGCGATATTTGATGATCTTTGTTATATCTTGAGCGTGAATGCTGAACTGTTGAGAAAAACTCTAGAGACTGGTTCAAGAAATAGAGCTCATAAGGGTTATATTTTAGACCAGCAATTGTCTTGGAGTAATCTAGTGGCTTGTTGTTCAATATACCCTTGTCATCTGATAGTAGGAACAATAGGTCGGTTTTGACATCCTCTATGATTCTATTTGGTGTCTTGAACACGTTGTGCTCAATGTTTAGATACTGACCCCTTGGTTCCTCGTCATCGGCATCTTCAGCGATATCTGATACATCCTCAACCCCATCTTTAGCCTCGGACTCGTCCTCAAATGGATTTGAGATTTGCTCCTGTAACGGTTGACTTTGTGTGCTATCTGTCACATTATTCGTTGTCGTAGATGTGGACTCTGGTTGGTCAAACTCTGCCTTGATTGTCTGGAAGCCATTGTCCGCTAGGTACTGATGCTGGTCCTCAGCGTCGTAATTGAACTCAGCCATTGTAATATGAATCTCTTGTGTATAGTACTATTGATAACGTTCTTGGTAAATGATATGAAACCTGATGACCACAAACTTGACACTCAGTAGCCCAATGTTTATGCAATTTTTACGCAATTAAACCCAAAGTCAATATAGACCCTTCTATTGTATCAGATCTCGGTTTAACTAGCCACTCAATCTTCCAACAAAGCTAGCTTTATTCTTCAGCGCCTAATTGTTGCCATCGCCGCTGTCGATTCGTATCGATCCTTTAAGAAAAACCAGAGCCCAGAATTTCTGGTAGCGGGCACTACTTCACCAAGCGCACAATTGAAAAATTAGTGTCTGTTTTTAGAGGTCTTGATTGATCTTTGAAAAGGTGACGTGAAAAGCTACTGAAATGTTTGGATTTGGTGGTAAAAAGGAGTCCCCAGTGACTAATGAGGCGCCAATCTCAGAGCCTGTTATGAGTGCTGAACCAATTAGTCAGCCTCAAGCTGCTCCTGTGACTACCGCACCAGCAAATATGGCAGGTATGCAACCGGCACAGATCGATTTCCAAAAAATCGCACAAGCTGATGGATTCGGAGGTATGGCAACTAGTATATTTGAACAATTTGTCATGAGTAACCCTTACTTCGCCGCCGGTGGTGGTCTTATGCTCTTGGGTACATCATTAGCGGTGGCTCGTCAAGGTATTATCAAGGCTTCAAGATTCGCATATCGTCAACTTCTAGTGGACTTGGAGATCCCATCAAAGGATAAGTCCTACTTATGGTTCTTGGAGTGGATGTCGCAATATAAACATAGAAGCTCAAGACATCTCAGTGTGGAAACCAATTTCGTTCAACATGATAATGGTGCAGTGTCTACTAGATTCTCATTGGTCCCAGGGCCTGGTAACCATCTCATCAAGTACAAAGGTGCTTATATGTTGATCAAGAGAGAAAGATCTGGTAAATTGTTGGATATGACTAGTGGGACACCTTTTGAAACTGTTACCTTGACAACTCTTTACAGAGACCGTAATTTGTTTGGAGATTTGCTTGGTGAAGCTAAGGAAATGGCACTGAAAGCCCAAGAGGGTAAAACCGTTATCTACACATCATGGGGTCCCGAATGGCGTCCATTTGGTCAACCAAAGAAAAAAAGAACAATTGGATCTGTTATCTTGGATGCTGGTATTAAAGAGAATTTAGTGCAAGATGTTCAGGATTTCTTGAAGAGTGGTAAATGGTATTTTGATAGAGGTATTCCATATAGACGTGGTTATTTGCTTTATGGTCCACCAGGTTCAGGGAAAACTAGTTTCATCCAGGCTTTAGCTGGTGAATTGGATTACAATATCTGTATCTTGAACCTTTCGGAGGCCAATTTGACTGATGATAGATTAAACCATTTGATGAACCATATCCCTGAAAGATCACTCTTGCTTTTGGAAGATATAGACGCTGCTTTCAACATGAGAGACCAAACAGACGCATCAGGTTACAAATCCGGGGTCACATTCAGTGGTCTATTGAACGCATTGGACGGTGTTGCATCCTCCGAGGAGACCATCACATTCATGACTACAAACCATCCAGAAAAATTAGATCCGGCCATCTTGAGACCTGGTAGAGTGGATTATAGAGTCTGTGTTGGTAATGCTACTCCTCATCAGATTGAACATATGTTTATGAGATTTTATGAAAATGAAGAGGCCAAGGCTAAAGAGTTTGTGGAGAAATCAAGTGCATTAGGTGTTCCAATAAGTACAGCACAATTACAAGGTTTATTTGTGTACAACAAAAACGACCCTGATGGTGCATTGTCTATGGTGGAAACATTAAAGACTCCAAACCATGTCTTCTAGACGCCCTGAATGAGAAATATTCCACACTGTATATAGGCCTCCATAGATACAGAGGCATAAATGAATTGACGATTAGATATCTTGGAGATCTTGTAGCTGTTTTGTAAACGTTTTCAACCGAGTCACATGACTGAGGGACTTCGGAATGCAGATCTTTGGACAAAAGCCTGGGGAATTTTAAATTTTCCCGGGCCCACCGCGTACCGTAAACCTCATGCAAGTAGACAAACTTTATGTTGAACCTTTTAAATTTCTGTTGTTTGTCCCGATTATGAGTCGGTCACGAAGTACATAATCCACGGCTCTACTTTCGATTTGAGTTTCATTATATTACGGAAAAATATGAACGCCTTAGACTTGAACAATTGGGTTTGTCTCATAAACGGACAAAGGTACTATCAACTCAATTGACACATAGTGGGACGAGACGTGATACTTCGCACACAGCGGCTGTAGACAAAATAATCGATAGATGGATAGAGCTGTAGACGGATGAATCACGATAATTGTTTCCCTATTGTTCAAGAGACTTGGTATGCTTTGATTGGGATCACAAGGTTGAGGGTCTAAGAAATTCCAAGTGAGATATCAAAAATTTTCTTGGATCTTTCAGTTCTGTTAGGAAAGTCCAACAACAAGACCGACGGCGCTTACTATGGGACTACTCATGTCTTTATGAATTGTCTGGTCGATATATTAGAAGAGAAGCTGTCTGTTGTCTGTTGTCCTCTGGACTGATGTCTTGAGAAGAAAGGTGTACACTATATTATTTGTCTGCAAAACCCAATCTTTTTCCGCTATGATAAGAAGACATCTGATAGCGCCATTCGTCTCGTCTAGGTAGGACATGTGGTTAAACAGGAGCTGCCTCCACCGAAAAGCTCGCTTCAATTTTGGACATCGTGGTTTGGCGATCGTGCTCAAAATTTCTTTTACTGAAATAGCCTACGCTGGTCTGGGTATTTTTTCAAAGCTTGCAAGTTGCGAAAGATCCAACAGCCTCTGTGTATCGGTAAACTCCCGCCTTACTCGAACATTAATCTGCTGTCATTGAGAGTTGTGAATAGTCAAGTACTGAAGGTATTGTATGTACTAACAATTTAATAAACTTGGACACTACGTGACGTAGTTTGTCGTAGTCTCTGGATGATTTAAAGCAAGTTGTCTTTCACCACGATGAGATGGACGCAAGCCACCCCCGGAATGATGCTTTTCCAAACATGATCTACAACACCCTTCCTTCTCCAAGTCTGATTGGGTTTAACATCGACTCCCAATCGCCAGATGTTGATCCATCGGTAGAATAGGGACAACGCTGACCAGGGTGTTACATGTTATCGAAACCGATCTATAATTTCCATCAGATTCTTTCGATGCTTTAAAGTTTCGTAAGACCAGAGAGGTTGGATGTTGCAAAGTTCCGATCACGTTGAAACTAGAAAGCAACTGAATCGATGATTTGTAGAAGTTGTAACTTTTGATTAGAATCTTCGTAACCTTCACGAATAAATCTTGATACTTACCTTGTCAACCGCTAGAGTTCCTGTTCTTCCGACGTCTTCAATGGTGTGAGACAGTACGGCGACTATAGGGTTATAATTCTACGTCGATACTGAGACTTACTAACGTACCATTATGGCTTTGAGCCGACTCTAGTCTCTACCTAGCTGGTGGTAGATATATAGTTTCTTGAAAAGTTCAGTCCTTCATTCAAGGTATACTAACCTTCTTCTCGCGGTACTGTATAATGGTCACAATCATACAAACTATACTAACTATAATAACCAACTGAATTTCAATTATACTTGCTGGAATTTGTCCAATTATACACAGAAGTTTATAGTGCTCTAGCCTATCTACTTACAATCTCAACATCCATCCAACCAAGCGCCTATCGACGCTCGTCGCTTATGGTTTTTGACGGTACTGAACATCAAGGACCAAAGACCAAAGCTATATATGTCTCTGGCTCTGGATGTATGTCCCAACATCCTGCATGTAGGGCTTGAACTTTCCGACCGCTCCAGTATGGGAGTTGGGACATAGGGATAAAGTTTCTCCGAGACAAGCCGGAAAAACGTACGTACATAGGAAGTTGTGTAGTTGTGTACAACCAAGGACTGGAATAAATCATATGGAACAACGAGGATTCATGCGAGAGTTCTGGCGACCATCGCAAAAACTCAGCCTGATATATTTAGAGCTGAACTATTGAAAAGGAGGACGTAAACTTCCCGACCTTTTCCTCAATAAACTTTGCGAGTGTTATTCTATTGACCACTTGTTCTCGGTACCAATTGCACCATAGACCCCCAGTCCACAATGCAGAGATTTGTCCGTGTCCCGTCCCGTTTGGGCAACTTCCCCAAACTTTATGCGCCCCGTGAAAACTTTAATTCCGTACAGCAAATCAAGAAAATCTAAAAAAAAAATGTCCGGCCCCTTTTGAAATTTCTGTTTAAAAACTAGAAAAATCTTCCGTTTTTTAATAATCTGCTGTTTTACAACAAATCTTTTTCCTTAAAGCATAAAAAAACGGTACAATAAACCAACACAACAATCACTCGAAACAACACATTTCTGAACCTTTGAACGGTCTACAATCAACCAATTATCAAGCTAGCCACCAGATAAACCAGTTTACGGAGAAAAGCGGCACATAGTAGTTAACAAAGGGACCGATTTTACACGAGATTTCAAAGCATTAGTACAGTACCTTTTAATAGCAAAGAATACCCCTTAAGAGGGAAGATACGTTAACCAAATACAACTGAAAGTAAGGGAATTCAACACATAGCAAGCATTCACCATGTACGTTTCACCAGTTCTTTCAAAGAACAATCCACAAACACCAACAGAATACACCAATAGAGCCCGTGATGAAATCAATCGCAAACTAAATATAAAAGCCAGTCAAGCTTCACAACTACGGTATGGCTCATCCCCATTGAAATATGTGGCTTCAGCAAGTGATTCTCCATCAAGATCGAACTCCACTGAAAGTCTTGAGTTGCCAGTTGCACTAAACCAAGATCAATCTCAATCACAAGCTTCATTATCACCACAGAAACCCAAATCAAAGTTGTTTGGATTGGCCAAGTTGAAATCATTTGGCAGTTCGAACTCATCATCAGGTTTAGCAAGACCTCAAGCAAGCTCGTCACCATTAGCAAATCAACAACAAGCTCAAGATGAAGATGTTACCATGGGTGATTACCAAGAAACATATCAATCATTACCCCAATTACATCCTGTGCCATCCATCTCTTCATCATTCTCCACACAATCATCAATGTCATCTGTTTCATCAGCACCTTCTCAATATACCCAAGCAGATTCATTATTCTCCACAGCAACACATCAAACACATGCCACACAATTGACACAATTTAGTACGAATCAACCATCTATTTATAGCCATGATGACTCCCATATACAGCAACAACAGCAACAGCATTCACAACCACAATACCAACGTTTAGGTGACCGTGTGTTGATCACGTTACAAGACGCACTACCCAACAGTTTCCATGATATGTATGCACCTGAGCTACTGGCAGATCCTTCATTATTAATTGATGGACGTCCAATGTTTACCAAGAGAGCACTATTGGACTGGGAACTTAACGATATCAGGTCACTTCTAATTGTGGACAAGTTAAAACCAGAATGGAATGATCAATTACCAATAATTGTTGCCCCACAAGGATTCAAGTTTGAATATTTGCCATTAGATGCTGATGATGAAAGTATAATACGGGTGCTGGTGGAGAGTGATATCTATAAAGAGGCCAAGCTGGATCAAGAGTTTAGAGTGCAAACGGCCAAGTATACATTACACGCTGCAAGATCAAGACATGCCCAGTTTTTGCAAAACTCTGGTATACCAATCTTTTACAACAATAGACTTTCAAAACCTGAATGGAGAAATGTCATTGAGAATTTCCTGTTGAACTTGGCCGTGGAGGCACAATGTCGTTATGATTTCAAGAAGGCATGTCATGAGATGAAGAAGTTGAAGAGAAGTCAATTGGGCAATGGTGGTGCTGGTTTACCATCATCTAGTGGATCTTCCAGTTCGGGAACTGGAGGTAGTTCACTATTGAGAAAGGCCATTTTGAATGATGTTCAAAGTTCGAAGAATAGAGATGGGAAGGTTAATAGTCCTGTGAAGTTATCTAAGGAGGATAAGGCCAAGTTGTGGACGCAAGTCCAGGCTAAGGTTTATAAGAGAATCGGTTTGGATTGGACTCCTGATTCTTTGTGAAATTTACAGTTCAGGACTCGGTATATATATTTTATGAGCTTACGTATAGACGATTTAATATTTTTTTCTGATATTATCAATTAGCAAAGCGGAGTTTAAGTAGTTATAAAGTTGAGGTTGTTGTCGTGCTGCTTGCAGATGACCTTCTTCTCTTTGAGTTATTGAATATGTTGAAGAATGAATTGGATATCCCATTCTTCAGATACTGAGGAGCTTCAAACTTCTTTGTAAACACCAAATCCAAGCCACACTCTTCAATCATCATATTGAAATACTGGTCCAATGACGAATGCGTAGCGTTTATCAACACCTTATTGGCAAACTCTGTATCTGAATCACTTATCAACACTTGTTCCATCCCTGGAGATATAGGATCGATCCAAGTGTATCTAAACCGGACTTTCCTAGTCGCATGCTCAGGCGCCATGTGAACATCCCTAACGAAATCAATCAGCTTCTTGATAGAGTCACTTAGCATGTCGAAGCTCTCATCACATTTGAAGTCCAAGAGGATTGTGCCGCTGAAGTTCTGAAGGAATGGTGATGTAAGAACATCTTCGTAACAATCGATATCCAAATTACGCCCTTGTGGGGTGTATATCCAGTCATACGAAGTGAGCAAATTGGAGATGAAGAAGTTGGAGTTTGGCGATGTGAGAATCTGTGAATATGTGTCTTTGTAGTTGATATCGTTGGTTACTATGGCATAATGGCATTGTAGTAGTTTTTGTACCAGTGATGAAGATGCAAGGAAACTGTGGAGATCCAGTGGGTTCTGCTCCAAATGACCGGCAATTTGGAGAAAGATCTCGATTGGCAAGTCTGTGAGCTTCATTGTGGTGATTTTATCTGGCTATACCTATGATTTGTGGGTGGAACACTGGTTCAAATCGGAGTACAAGGATTACATGGGTGTATACTTATCTTTATCCCGTTAATTTCTACAAATTCCGGGGTACCGTAGATAAGCACCAGTTGCTGATTGGGCGGAAAAGAGGTCACAAGACAGGTAATTAGTGGGTTAATTGATGATGATTGCTTTGTTTTTTTGATGAATATTCAGTTAAGGAGAAATATAATACGCTGGGTAGACCTCAAGACGCTCAAGAAATTCGTTTTTGTTTGGAGTAATTCTGATCTGGTTTAGTGCATATGGCATTTTAATATTACAGTACATACTTATAAACAGAAAGCGTGGGGTGCAATAATCGACGATCGTATACCTCAAAACGACGTCTGAGTATTTTAATCTCATAGTACTGGGAGAATGATCGCTGCTCTAGAGAGTAGCTTGCTCGAATTGTCTTGTATTAGTCTATACATCAGCAAACTTGCCTAGACCCATCTGCTTGAAAGCATATGATACCAGCTTTTGATATCTTTCATGGTGAGTCAGTCCAGCATTTGCACCAGCATCCTCCTTATCAGCAGAAAGATCAGTGCCAGGTCCCTTGAAGTCTTGGATCAATTGCTCATTATCCACAATCAAGTACGAGATATGTGTGTTCTTGGATAAGTCCACTGATACTAGCTTCTCAGTGCACGCTACTTCCAAGTAGTCAATCTTGTCCAGCTGTAACGATCTCAGGTTAGGGAAGACGGACGTGGAGACTTCAGACTTGATATTAACATCTGTTATAACGAGGTGTTCCAAACGTGGTAAATAGTTGTGCTCAAATGTGACATGTGGGACATTCTTCACTGTATCAATATCCGGGACAGTTATGAATAGACCTTTGAGGAGTGGCAAATAGTTATTCCTCATTATGAGCTGTGGAACGTCATTGGCAATGATGAAGCTGTCTAACCGTTCCAAAGACAGTTCAGCAACAACAGACACTGGACAATTGTAGATTCTAAAAGACAGTAGGTTAGGATAGTAAGCATCCACATAAGTGACGGAGTTGAGATTCCCACAGCTCTTAAACGCCAGCTCCAATAAGCTAGGCGTATTCAATTGTGGTATGGATTCGATCAATTCATTATCACCAAATTCCAGTGCTTCCAAACAAGGGAACTCAATCAGTGATAGATCTTTAGGATGGATATCATCATAAAGTGTAAGCTCTTTTAGATAGTTGAACTGTTTCTCTTTCATGAAATGAAAGGTACGAACACTCAATGTCAGCTGCTCTACCTGTGCTAGGACATGTGAATAATTGGATCCAGCTCTCTCAGATACAGTATCCTGTGGGACATCCACGACGGCAGCCCTCAAGCGTGGAAAATGGCAATCTTCACTGAAATTTATAGAAGAACCTTTGAAACTCAAGGACCTGAGTCTGCCAGCTTGGAGGTCTTTAATTGATATGTTTGACTCATTGGGACCGGAAACAACCACAAGCTCCCTTAAATTATCAGCTTTCACATGAGATATCTCCTGGACCTTTGTGTTACTAAGCTCTAGTCTCCTAAGATTAGGCATATTCAAGTGACGAACGAGCCTCACACCTGGTGAACCTTCAACTATGATCTCTTGCACATTTTTTGAGTCAAAGAATGATAGCTCTGTGGGGACATTGATATTTATTAGCCTTGTGAGTTGGCCCAGCTCGATACGTCTTATTTCACCGGTGCACCAGTTCAAGATTGTAAGTTCTTTAAGACTTGGAAAGAATTTTGAAGACGTCGCTTGACACGAGCTATCAATGTCTGGAATCTTTGGATTCACAACAACCTGTATCTTGTCTAAAACAAGTGACTCTAAGCTTGGAAGCTCCAATATTGAAGGATCCATTGCAATATTTCGAATATGAAGATGCTTCAAGTGTGGTATCTTGATTGACCTTATATACCCAGGAACTTGTGCAGAATAGTTGATCACTGGATCCAGTAGTCCAAAAAGCTCGTTCATGAGCACCTCTTGATTATGTATGGTGATATAGCACCCATGTGGTCCTCGTTCTCTGAGGTATAGATGTCTAATCAAGGCCATGTAAGAGAGCCACGATTCCCCCATCTTGTGTACTTCCAGATAGATATCGGAGCTTAATAGATTATCTGGAAGCACCGTTGAGTCTGTTGCCAGGATATGTGGATCTGGGACGATATCATTAATCATAAGCGTCTGCTTATCATCCACTTTGTCAGGGAGATCCGTTACTCTTAAAAAAGATTGTGTAGCTTCGATTTGTCTCTCGTTCGAAGACGATATGAGTCTTCTTGATGTAGGTGAACTCTTCCCAGTATTAACCATGAATTCAGGTAGCTTCATTGGATGGTCAATATACTATCAATGACTAATAATGACTAGCACTTCAAGTACGACAGGACCCTTTCAATAAATAGCTTGGATATTTAGTGTCTCTCGCAGTCACACACAATTCAAAGCCTCAAGCACTCCCAGCACACATGGTCCATGCTCAGCACAGCGTTTACCTCTGCCTCGACCATCTTCAATAACAGTCATCTCGAGGGCATTGTCGTTGTTTTGATCACAGTTTCTTGTAATGTCTTGTCGTTTACTGGGCCACAGCCGGCACTTGGCGCCTTAACTTTAAAGGGTCTAAAATGACCAGTCCGGGACTAGGACGGCTATTTACGAGGTGAGTCTAGGCTCATGGGTCTATAATTGGAGGACTAGTCAGTAACTAGAATATAGCATGTGTCAAATTTCAATAATCTTTTGAAAGAATGTGAATCCTCTAACACATCAAGGATCAACAGGTGAAATTAATTTGCAAGTAGCGAAGTCTGCCCCATTGACGCCTGAAGATAAACAATGCTGATCATGGAATTGGGCTTATCAGTTTTCCACGTACTGAACTTTTGATTTACACATGCTCCTTTCTCTCTCGAGTATATAAAGACAATAGCAATTCCATAACAACTTGACTACTTGCACACTTACTACAGCTAACACGGTAGTCATAATGACTGAAGACAACTCGAAAGCTTTGAATTTGACTGATCTGTCTGATCATGTTTTATCAACAATATTTACGTTTCTCAGCAGTCAGGACCTGTTTCGTTTGCTGAAAGCTGTACCTTCACTGGCTCCACTATTTGGGGAATACTACCACATTATCACTGATCGCCCTCGCTCCAAGCTCTTTGGAACTATCCCGTCAAAATATTATTCACATTTTAATGACTTGGATAAGCTTCCCCAGAAGAGGCTCAGAAAGAAGTTGTTGCTCGAGGTTTTCAGTATTGAGGCTAGTTTCCCCAAGTTCTGGGGACTGATAAGAAATCTCCCGTCAGATGCTTCATGTTACATTAACATACATGATATCATTGAGATTCTAGAGCTTTCACCCGAGCTAAAAATTCTATTCAAAATTGATTCCTCAATAGATGATTACAAAAAGGTTAAATCGATTTGCTTTCCTGATTTGACTGATCTCGACGTAACTGATACACAATGGGATCCTTCTATATTTGATCTTCCTGAGCTTGAAAGGCTGGCTCTTTTACGAAGTGAGCTCGTTGATAATAAATTTAGAAATGGAACCAAAGGCAAAAACACGGTGAATTTTCCTCGTCTGCAACTATTAGGCCTGAATGATACTGAAGATATTGGTGATCTTCATACTATTGAGTTTCCCAGAAGACTGTCTTTTGTATCTGTTGGTGGTATTAGAAGCTTGTGTCACTTACGCTCCTCTCGGTTACAAGAGCTGGTAATAATAAACTCTCATGAATTCCGAGAGATTAAGGACGTTGACTTTCCCAACCTGAAGCAATTGACTATCGAAGGTACAAGTCCAATTGCTTTGTCAAACTTGAATACACCTGTTTTGAGAGATCTTTCTCTTTATTTCACTACAGATGTGTCTTCTCCACGACATATCAGCAATATCTACACTGAGAGTATGATTAGCTTGGATGTTGACATCTTGACTGCTAAAGGGATCTCTCATAACAACTTCAGATCATTGAATAGCCTAAAGATACGTGGTCTTTATGACGAAGAGGACCATGATAATTACGTTGAGGCTTACTGGAATCTTTTCAATAATGCACCAAACCTAACAGAGCTTACACTGGTTAACAACGCACCTCTATTAACAGATGGTATGAACTTGCACAAGTTGAGAGCCCTTACAATTGAGAGTTTCGATGGCAATCACATGCCCCAAGTCAACTTGAAGCTTCACAATTTACAAGAGCTGACATTGTCCTATATATCCCAAGTTGAGACATTACCAACAATCAATGCACCAAATCTCAAAACAATTGTTTTAAAACATCTAGGATCACTTAAGATAGAGAAAATAAAGTCTCAATTTCCTAATGTCACTCATATAAAGATAATCGAATCAAGAATCACAAATTTCAAGAACCTCCATTTGCGCAAACTAGTGAACTTGACAATCATGTGTGAAACTTGGCCAAAGAAAATATATATGGAGAACAACGACTTCCCACAATTGGAAAACTTGATAATAGATGCGCTGCCATCTGCTACACCAGGATCTGAGACTATGAATGCGTTGAGATCTGCTATGTCCGGTGTTGAGTTTCTTACTTTAAAAGAGTCATATGATGGTGAGCGATGTGTCTTCATGTCCGGTAATCACATGCCCAAGTTGAAAGCACTAAGTATTTGTGGTTTAGGAATCGCATACCCTCTAAGCACTAGACTTTACACTCAGTTGGAATATGTGAAACTTAGTGGTGCAATTTCTCACTTGTATGTGTACGATTCAAAGGTTCTCAAAGTTCTCAACTTGGCTGGACTGGAAATTCTAGGTCACTTCAAGGTTTATGGAGAAGAGTTTGAGTCGTTTGAGTCCTTTTTCTCACCGTGGAACGTTCCTTTTGAAGAGCTTCCTTACGCTTTGATGTAAAGCTGTAAGTGATACCAAGGTTCCACTGTGTCTGGGATATCAATTAGAACTCACGTATGTATTGACAGAGGTTACATCGACGTGCTACGAAGACTCAAGTGTATAGTAATAATATTAATATTAATTTCAGTATTTATATCGTCTTTGTAAACCGCTCATATTTTGTTATATATCAATAACAATTACTCGAGAATTTGAAGTAGAAGTGAACATTGAGATGGAATAATCTCTAAGATATGGGGGTTGGTTTTCCTTTAAGCAACAACACAACCAGATTTAACAAAGTCCTTGTTCCACGTGAAGCTGTCTGAAGATTCAGTCTTGTCTTTTGGAGCAGCGTAAGAAGTGGATGGGTTCATTTTGATAATTTGTTTGATTTTTGGTTTTTGATAGTTGTGATGATTTAAAAGTTGATGTCAGATACACATATTCTTCGGGATCTTGCACTCAATTTATACTTGTTTGGTGGTTTCAAAGTTGTTTTAAATGTCTCTTTTACTATTATCTGTATAGAAGCATGAGAAGCTTCGATATGTATGCAAGTGATCTACTTGACACCTTCCCTATTCGGACGAGACAATAGAACGCCCATAATAGTAGGCGAGCACAGCTATTCACATCAACGCGTTGGCTATCAGCAGTCTGAATAGATGACAAGTTTTAGCTACTCTGTTTTAAGCTGATACACTCTCAATTGAGGGAAATGGGTCCCCATCTTTTCTTGCGTTAGTACACATATCGGAACGCGTTTCGTTTAACAAGAAGGGAACTAACAGGTAATCACATAGTACTTCTCGATGTTCCATAATGAAACATTGGGTAAGATCATTCTTTTGCTTAGCTCAAAGCAGTAGGTTCAACCTGGAATCTGAACATTGAAAGGATTGAAACCGTTTGAACGTTAGCTGTAGAACGGTAATTTGGACGTGTCAACTGGACTACTAGATCCAATCGCATATAGAACAGACCATGGATGGAGTCGCACAGATAATGAGATGAGAGGACTATCAATAAGGTAGAAACTTCGACTCTGTAATAAAAAAACAGTCACATTGTATGCTCTTGGGCTAAACAGACAAGGACTGTTGACGAGTCGACGTCCCAATAAAGTATGGGCCTAGGTGACGGTTGTGAAGTCTGCTGGCCTGTACTCTAGGGTCTAGGTACTGGATGTATGATTCAGATGGCTTCGATAAGTGATTTGTGATGCATTACAGTCTATTGATTCGATAAAATGAACCCGGATCTTTGTCTACACGTACTATATCAAACATATGTTTGCACATCTATTCATTCTTCAGGACGAACATGATTTAGTATGATCAAATATCTGGGTCAAGGTGGTCATATTTGGTATAGTGCCGATAGTTTTGATACAAAGCGTCTAAGCCAGGTTTGTCCCAGTTGCGATCTTAATAAGGCAAAGTCCTCTAAATTACCAGCTTTTTCCAAGTCTTTGTTGTATCCTCTCCCCGTGTACTTAAGTTCTCTTTCCTCGGGGGTCAAGCCTAATCCACTGTCCAATTCGAATTGATGGGCATTTGAATCATCTGAGTTAAATTCACGAAGATTTGGCAAGGGAGTCAAGCATTCAAGTTTTTCTAGGATACAGCCAGAGAGATCCAAGTATAGCAATGAGTCCAATCCGCTCAAGGTTAGCTCCTCAACTTTATTGATTTTGAGTTCTTGTAACAAAGGTTTATTGCTTAAATGTAGTGGACTCATCATCACCAAACCATCCAACAGCATATGCTTCAATAGGGGAGCTTGAAAATCTATGACTGCACGATTGGCATTTCCTGATATGTAAAAATATTCTAATTGGGGGAAAGAGCATCCTGTTATATCCACATAATAGCCGAATTCTATCATAAACACCGTAAAGGTTTTCAGATGCTCGAAGCGTAAGTTTTTCATTACCAGCTCGGATCTGAGCCACCTCAGTGCAAGTGTTTCCAAGAAAGGATACCACTGTAGTAAGCTTTCCACATCTTCAGCCACTAGACATTGAGAGATGGTCAATTCTTTCAGATTTGGTGCACTAAATTTAGGAATAAAGTCATAGTTTAAAGTCAAATTCAATGCACACAAACTGTGGAGATCGAGTTGTTCTGTGAAATGATTGTCTAGAACAGGCATGTCCAAAGCATTTAATTTCGAAGTATCAATTCTTCTCAACACTTGCATGGCACTTTGTCGCAATGATAACATTGAGACAGTATGAAAGAGATCGTAGTTGTCCTCATCACCTAGCACGTCCACGTCAACGCTGATGAGCTGCAAACTCGGCATGTAAACGTTTTGTACAACTGGAACATTGAGTGTATGGCAACTGAATCCTAGCAGACAAGGTAGACTCGAGTCGCCTAGAAGCACATCTTCTGAATATAAGCCCAACTTGACAACTTTTGGTGCTGAGACACGCTCAACTAATAATGAAGATGACGAGACCAAGCTGATATAGTTGGCGCAAGGAAATGAGCAGTCCTTGACGTTGATTGCCCAGGGAAATGAGTCGTCGATGGCAGGTTGAAATACCAAATGTTTCACTTTGGTGAATGTTATATTCTCCATTTCAATTGCAGAGTCGCTATATTCTTTAAGCGCGAGTTTCTCAGGATATGAAGTGAAATCAAGTGCAGGTTTCAGTTTATGGAAGCAGTCAGTTAGCGTCAGATATTTCAATTTGGGGAACTTAAAAGTTGTACCATTGTATAGCGAAGAATTAGCTAATGTGCAGGACTCCAATTCCAATATCGTCAATTGAGGGAAGTCGATCGAATCTGGATCCAATGATATGTTTTCCAGTGTTAGCTCGGTCATATTGGTAAGTGAGATGTATCTTGGTTTGAAATGGATGAATCTCCATGCGTATGGGGCTCTATTCATTATATCACTCAAGTATCGCTCTGCTTTTCCACACTCAAGTAAGGCACTAATTCTGGTACGAGAAGATGTAATTAATTCCTGCGCCTTTTGCAAGTCGTAATGGATTATCAACAATTTTGGATTACCGTTCAATAAAAAATTGGCCTCTTTGGAGAATTTCTCCAAGTAGGTGATCTCCATCAGTTCTAAAAGGCCACCAGCACTTTCAATTGATTGATTTGCTTTATAATGCAGCATGTTTGCATCTGAATCTGGGATATTGTAGAAAAATTTTGTCTCTTCAGTGTCTTTCCAAAACCTTATGAAGTCTCGACATCTCTCACGAACGCTTGGAATGGCATACAGATTGTTGATATCCTGTGGCTCCAATATTGAGACGATTCTTGTCAGAATCTCGTTTGGTAAGCTTAATAACTGCATCTTTGATGAAACTAGTTTAATCACGATTGATGTTCCAAGGGGTAATGAACAAGATGTTCAGCACAACAGAACTTGCTAAGCAGAATCCAGTAAATGAACGGACACCTGATATAGGACAACAAGCAATAAATGAGTAACCTCCAACTAGAAACCCCTTCAAATAGTTTTATTCGATGCAAATTCTGGTGGGAATCTCATAGTTTATTAGGAATTTTTTATCTCCGAAGTCAAAACAAAACAATAACATGACACTACCAGCTTGATGCTTCAACATTCACACTGAGTTCCACTACAACACAAGAGACAGAGAAGATGAGCACTCAATCGAATGAGAGACCATTGGGACTGACCGACTTACCAGACCTCGTCTTGTCCAGATTGTTCCACCATCTCAGCAGCCAGCAGCTGGTCTGCTTGGTTAACGCCATCCCGTCTTTGGCTCCATTGTTTGGTGAATACTACCACATTGTTCACGATCTATCTGGTTCTAAGCTCTTTGGTACTGTTCCTGCTCGATATTACACACACATCAATCATCTGGATAAGCTACCAGAAGAAAGACGCAGGAAAAGGTTGTTGTTAGAAGTCTTCACTTCCGACTATAGCTTCCCCAGGTTCTGGAAACTGATTAGAGGTCTCCCATCAGATGCTTCGTGTTACATTACCATACACAACAAAATAGGGTATCATGGTCTACCACCAGACCTACAATCACTGTTCACACTCTGTGCAACAAGTGAAGACTTCAGAAAAGTCAAATCGGTTAGTTTTCCTGAGGTAAAGGAATTGGGGTTGGGTGAGACCTCCTGGGGTCCTTCTTTGTTTGACATGCCCAAGCTTCAGCGGCTCCTCATCTTTGATTGCGACTTTGTTGACAAAGAGTTCAGAAGTGGTACCGGGAGAAAAACAACCTCGTCATTCCCACAGCTCGACTTACTATTGTTTAAGGACTCGCCACAGTCTGTTGGTGATCTTCATTCCATTGAAATACCTCCAAAACTCACTTTCATTAACGTTTCGAATCTCAGACATTTGTGTGAGCTGCAATGCTCAAACCTGGTAGAGCTCACTATAACTGGCTGTCGTGATCTTGAAGAAATCAAGAACATTGACTTTCCCAGTTTGAAGCAAATGGTAGTTCAGGATATGGGCCCTGTCTCTTTGTCAAACTTAAATACACCTGTCTTAAGAAAGCTTAAGCTTGACTTCAGCTCGGATGTGACTTCACCAAGACACATTCACAACATTAAAACTGGGAATTTGTGTGAATTGTTTGTTGATATCTTGACGGGAAGGGAACTTTCCAAAAACAACCTCCAAAACCTCAGTATACTTACGATCATTGGAGTCGCAGAAGACGCTCTACTTGATTCGAACGCCGATAGTTACCGGAAGGTAATCAACAGTGCGCCAAATCTTAATCGCCTTATTCTTGAAATTAGTACGCCTCCATTAACTGGATATATAAATCTAGGCAATCTGAAGTCGCTCAAGTTCAGAAATTTCAGCGACGCTACATTACCTCGTATTGATGTGGAGTTTCCACAATTGAATGGTTTATCATTCTTCAACATTCCTCACATGGATACGATCCCAACTATAAGAGCACCAAACCTTCATACAATTTGTTTAGAAAAGTTGGGATCCATGAATCTAGAAAGGTTACCTCGCCAGTCTCCAAACATTACCGACATTACTATAATCCATACGAAAATCTCTGGATTGAAGAAGCTCTACTGGCCCAAACTGACTAACTTGACTATAACTTGTGGACCTTGGTCTGAAAAGATATACATTGAGAACAACAATTTCCCACGGTTGCAATCGCTGACTATAGACGGTTCGTCAGCAAACTTTTACACGGATGAATTACTTACCTTCAAAGAATCTTACGACGGTGAGAAATGTGTCTTCATCTCCAGCAATTCCATGCCTAAATTGAAAGAGTTGACTATCCGTCGCATGGGTATTGCGTACCCTTTAAGTACCAGACTATATCCGGAGTTGGTGTACGTGAAGCTAAGTGGTGTGTTATCGCACTTGTATATCTATGAGTCGAAAGTCTTGAAGGAATTGGATCTATCTGGGCTTATGATTTTGGGTCATTTCAAGGTCTATGGAGATAAGTATGAGTCGTTTGATAGGTTTCTTTCTCATATGAATATGGATCTGGATAATTTCCCTTATGTGTTGGCTTGATGGAGACAAATGCTTACAGAGACCACAGGCACACTTGGTGCGCCGTGATGAATCGTACTGTTGAGTTAGCTTAAATATTTGCTTGCTAGAATTACGCTTTTGCTGAGCTAGGCCTTAATAAATATTCTTTCAAGTTTAACGGTGTAGAGCAGACGGAGGTGGAGAAAGTTCTACTGTGCTTTAATACAGCCAGTTACAGACTATGGAGCGGGTTGTATGTCAGGTTATTTGCCCTCTATTATAGGAGAGTGGTATCTGTCATTAATTACGGGCGAGAGCGGGTTAAGCCTTAAGTCATACTTCTTCAATGGAACCTGACAAGGAGGTAAAGAAAGACATTACATCTGGGGTAAGAGGTAAAAGTATAGCTACGCTTTTGGGGTGTAATAAATAGAAGTGTGTATTGTCTTTGTGGTATTAGTTGATTAATATATCTGTCAGCATTCAGCAGTATTAATATACAGCTCGATATAGAAGTGAAAACGGCGATAACTATAGACCTAATTCTTTGTTTAGGCAATAACGCAACCAGATTTAACAAAATCTTTGTTCCATGTGAAGTTGTCAGCAGATTCAGATTTGTCTTGTGGAGCAGCGTAAGAAGTAGATGGGTTCATTTTGTGTGTTTGTGTGGTTTTTGGAGTTTTCAGTAGTTGTGATGATTTACTAGAAGATGTGAAGGAATCATAATCATGGATATGGTACTCAATTTATACCTCATCAACATCTTTAAAATTGTTTTGAATGTGTTCCATATGCTCTGAATCTATGATAGAAGATTGGGAAACGTCGAGAAGCATGCACGTAATTAATTTTGACACCTTCCCGATTCGGACGACACAATGGACAGCGCAGAACGTTTTAAGCGAGCTGATACAAGGGCAGATTGCAGTTCAACTCTTTAGCTCTGACACAAGGCTAGTGGTAACAGCAATGTTTCATGTTCTTGTGTGACCGGATTCATAAAGAGACAGATTACTTCTCTTTTAGTAAGGAAAACTGCTAGAGAGAGATGACAAACTACCTTACATGGCACCAGGATGACACAACACTCGATAAAGTGGCACTAGTTGACAATTTAGTTAGAGCATGTATAGACCATATTGATTCGCTTACACTTTGATGTTTCGTAGTCGGCTTGAAAGTTGACAAATTTGATGCCCCTAGAATTACTTAGAGTACACACTCATACTTCAGTATATTGAATGGAGCTAGAAACAATATACATTATCAATATGGTGCAACATACCTCTGTGAGTGACGGATTGTCGCATGGGAAGTGCTAATCTCAAAATGTTCCAAATAGGGTGCTTCATTATCGGTAAAATTTATGAAAGGATTATTAGTAGACTTTCGGCTGTCAATGAGGAGATCTTTCAAGATAGGGAACTGGTTATGAGTGATATTGATATCGTGTTTGGTACCTCTTGGTAGAAGAATTTGTAGACTCTCAAGATCTGGGAACCTTAGATGAGATATCTTTGGAACAACCATATCTAAGAGTAACAACTGCTTCAGCTGTGGGTAATCAATAGGTAAGCTCGATATCGAGCTCAGTGAATATAGCGAGACTAAAGAGATCATCTCAAGATTTGGTGCTGAAAACTTTGGGACCTTCACCAGCGAGGAAAACGTGATATAAATATTGTTCAACAAGGGGAACATAAGGTGAGAGTTGTCTGGGAAACACTTTATATCAGAAAACATTAATCTCTGAACATTGTTCACATACATACCCTCAAACCTAGGTACGAATTCATAGAACCCTAGATCCTTCAAGTTTGGACATCGATTTACTAGACTCCTCACAGCCTTAGAATAGTCTTCTGTTTGTTTGCCTCCATACAGAGTCAACTTCTCCAGCATTGGCATCTCATTATGAGGTAAACAGTCTGCTGATGCAGCGTCTATAGTGAGATCTGTCAACGATACCGTGTCAAGGCCCTCAAATGTACACACCAAGGTACGACTATACCTCTCACCTGATACGAGCTCTAACTTCTCCAGTGCTCTAGCTCTTAAGTCTTCGATAAATCTGACATATGAACCTTTGATTTTCAAAGCTTTGAGATTAGGAAATGAGAGGCTTTTAATCTCATGAATAACTTCACAATCTTGGATTATCAATTTTTCGATCGTAGTAGATGTTAGATTTTGTAATCTTGAAAGACCATAAAGTCTCTCCAATGATGTCTCCTTTGGGAACTCAATTGTAGTCAGATCACCTCCACTCTTCTTTGTAAGGCAGGGCTCTGATGGAGGTAAGGAAATCTTCAGACTCTTCAGCTTTGGGAATCTGATTGCACCCGATATGCTCTTTCGAGCCAAGTAAGACTGCTTTTTACCGACTAGCTCAACATCTTCCAGTTCCAAATGTGTAACATTAGGAAGACTTAGCTGCGATGGGGCGCATTTAATACTCACTAGCTTTAACAATGTCAAGTTTTCGAGCTGGATCACGTGCGTGAATTCAGGCGATTCTGGCAACGAAGCCACTTTCCCAATCAGTTCGAAAAGAATATTTTGTGATTTATCTTCTAGTTCAGTATCTTTCAAAGTGAAATTGATCAAGAATGAACCTTTTGTTGCAATGAGCTTATCTACTATTGCTTCCAGTTGTTTTGCGGACTCCACAATATTATGAATGTCAATTATCAACAATGTACCAATTGAAGACTTTTCATCTTCAATCCACTGAGGAGCATCATCAAGGGTATTGAACATAGCTTTTGGAAGTCTTAGCTTCTTGTACTCCTCCACGTTATCACTTAGAAGATGGAAAGCCTCATGAAGGAGAGGACCTAAAGAAGGGATTGCTTTCAAAAAGTTTATCTGATCCGGGGTATCGAGGCAGTCCACTATGAACTTCAGCATGGATACTAGGAGCACACTCAGTGCTCCCATTTCAGGTTTTATTAATGAGATCATTTGTGATTGTGAGTAGTAGAAAACGTAGAGCGTAATGATTTTTGTGGGGTGATTCCATGCTTTATATACTCTGCGTATAAGGTTTCCGCCATGTCTCCACGTGCCAATAACATTACCGTTACTATATCCGAGATCCGACATAGTCCGACTGTAAAGGGTCTATTGTTGAAAATATTCATTATATGGGTCTAGATATAGTAGTAGAATGACACGTACTATGTGGGTCGAAAGCTCTAGACTCTGAGCTGGGATATAGCGTTGACTAGAGCACCTTCTTTCTCCTTCTTCAAGTTCTCAATCCACTCCAAAGTTGATTCATCGACTGTATATGGGCAATTGAACTCTTGGATGTTGTCCAGTTTACCAATCTTCAAGCTGGCAATGCTGTCATTTCTCGATAGATCAACAGATAATAGGTGTTCACTATCAGCTATCTCAAGGTCATCGATATGATGAACAGAAAGGTATTGCAAGTCGGGGAAAGACTCTGTAGACAATGGAGTCTCGATGCTCAACCCGTTTAATAACAGATCTTGTAGGCGTGGAGCCTCATTGTTCTCGAATTCCAGCGACACATCGCCACCAAATGCAGACTTTGGACCAATAGTGCACTCTAGTAGCTTGGGGAACTTGTTATTCGAAATGATTATTCTACTCACGTCGTTCTCAACTTGTAACGTTGTGAGCTTAGGAAACTCCAAATCAGATATGAGGGACACTGCTGTATTGTCCAACTTAATGATATCCAGCTGTGGATAGTCTAGTGGGAGGTTATCAATAGTAGTGAAGCTGAGGCATCCAACTAACCTGATATCTTGTAATCCTGGTGCATTAATAAAGGGCACTTGATCTATTGAGTCATTATGCGTGATGACAAGTCCTTTCAAAAGGGGAAGCTCTGTCGAAGATGGAATAGTGAAGTCAAACACATCGTGGATCTTCAAGAGTGTGAGGTTTTTGAAAGACGTGTTTGGTGTGAACACTTCAACTTGATCATGTAGTTCCAGAATTTCACAGTTCTCCAGGAATTGATACGGCTGATGGAAAGACATACTCGTGAAGAAGTCTGCTCCTGGTTGATCAGTGGTTCTTATGCTGGCAAATTCAAGTTTAGGAAACACGACATCATCACCAGCGATAGAAGAGCCTTTAAACTCGAGTTGCGTAAGGTTTTCAGCTTGGATATTTCTTAATCTTAGGTGAATCTCACCATAAGAAGATTCACAAATGATATTCGATAAGTTTGGGGCTTCAATATTCAACATGTCGAAGAAGTTAGAGGCCTCCAAGAGTTCCAGATGCTTCAAATCAGGCAGTTTCAAATTGTTCAGCTCGAAAATTCCAGGAGATGACTCAATCTTAAGAAAGTGAACATTCGCAAATTCTTGATCCTTTATAGCGAGCTCCTCATCAACATTGCGGTAATGAATTGTATGTGGTAGCCTCTTGAACGCACTTAGACTACCCTTCAACGAACCTTGAATTGATAACTGTTGTAAATTCGGGAACCCGTCAGTTACAAGTGAGCCACTATTCATCATGGTAGCATCTCCAAGTCCCATGAATGTCAGCATCGGGAGTTTCAAAATGGAGGGATCAATGGACTTTTCAATAAAGTGAAGTGTGGATAAGTGTGGGATATGAATAGACTTGATAAAGCCGGGCTCAACAGCTGAGAGATTGAGTACCAAATGGAAATGTTCTTGTAGGTCTTCAGGGATAGTATCTATATGATAGATACTTATCATACACGTTGTACCTTGTGATAACATGTTGATCAAATGTGTGAATTTGACCCAGCTGATTTCCATGTAGTGGACTTCTAAAAGGAGTGTGCCTTTGAATCCGGTGACATCCTTCGACTCAAGAGCTTGGTCAATTGTGTAATAGAGCTCTTTGGGAATACTTCGATAAACCTCATCCGTAATGTTGTCAGATACGATCTTGTACTTTGTTGCAAACAGCTTTAATATCTCTGGTGGTGCAGAGCCGAGGAAACTGATAATGTCTTGAGAATCAATCTCACTAAAGATCTGCTCAAGAATGTGATCTGGGAGGTCATCAAGGGAGGCTTGCACGGTCATTTTGGCTGTTCAATTTGATGTAGTGTAGAGTAATGGATGACGGAATGTTCAGCAAGATCCCCCGGGCCTATTTATTTGTAGTGAGCAGCCAAGTGATCACACTGATCTTATTGGGCTGAGCTGTGGTTGAGCCTGTCTGCTAGTCCTTTGAACCCTAAGTCCTGTTGAAAGCCTGTGTAATCTGATCGTGGCATTGTGTTTGCTGATCCTCAGATCTCGTCTTATCCTGACAACATGGCAAATTATCGCTTGGACCCTTAATAATCGCATCGCGTATAAGGCGGAGGCTTAGGAAAGTCGTCACGTCACTTGGTACGTAGCTTATTCGAGGAACACGTACAAATAAAGAGCTACTATAGTGTTTCGTCTACATGATGTGGACTGTTGGACTCTTCAATATATATTCTAATCATCTCTTAGAAGAGGTTTTTATTGTCTAAATTTCAATCGATCATTGATGTCATGAACAGATAAGTTCAAGTTAGTAGACAATGCTGCATCGATCCTCATCCCATTTAACACCACATCTTCCAGGTTAGGTGCTTCATTATTTTCAAATTTAAGGGAGATATTACCACCAAAAGCAGACTTAAGACCAATAGTACACTCTATCAGCTCGGGGAACCAGTTGTTAGAAACGACTATTTTCCCAACGTCGTTTTCCACATGTAAATCAGTCAATGTAGGGAACTCTAAATCCGATATAACTGATACTGGTGTATTTTCAAGTCTGAGACTGCTGAGCTGTGGGTGATCTAGTGGGAGGTTATTGACACTGGTGAGGCTGTGACATCCAATTAGGCTAATGCTTTGTAGCATAGGTGCATTGATAAAAGGTACTCGCTCTATCGATTCATCGTGTGCGATGACTAGCTCTCTTAGAAGAGGAAACTCGGTGGTAGAAGGGATATTGAAATCATAAGCATCATATATCTTCAAGAGTGTGAGATTTCTGAATAAGACATTTTCACTGAAAACCTCAGCTTGTTCATATAGCTCAAGGACTTCACAATTCTCTAGGAATTGGTATGGGTCATTGAAAGACCTGGCTGCAAAAAAGTCTGCTCCTGACTGATCAGTGGTCTTTATACTCGCAAATTCTAGCTTGGGGAAGTCAACATTGTCACCCATAATTGATGAACCTTTAAACTGGAGTTGTGTAAGTCTATTAGCATTGACATTTCTCAAGGTTAGGTGGGACTCATTGTAAGATGCTTCACAGACGATGTGCAGTAAGTTTGGAGCTTGTATATCTGTGATCTCTATAGATTTAGATACCTCCAGTAGTTCCATACGCTTCAAATCGGGAAGTTTCAAGTTCTTTAGCTTAAATTCTCCAGTGCAAGACTCCATTTTCAGGCAGTGAACATTTTTGAGCTCCTGATCCTGTATTGTGAGTTTCTGGTGCACACCTAGGAAACGTAATGTATGTGGTAATCTCTTAAATGCACTCAGATCACCCCATAAAGCTCCCTGAATGGATAGCTGATGTAAATTTGGGAACCCATCACTAACAATCGAGTCACTATTTTTGATAGTAGCATCAATAAGTCTCATGGAAAAGAGCTTTGGTAGCTTTAAAATTGAAGGATCAATGCATGCATCGCTAATTTCAAGCTTGGTCAGTTGAGGTATATGAATAGCCTTGATGAAATCAGGCTCAACAGCTGAAAGATTGACAATCTGGTTGAAATTCTCTTGTAAATCCTTTGAAATAGTAGTCTCGTGATATATTGCTATCATGCATGCTGTGCTTTGTGATAATTTGTCGATTAATTGAATAAACTCGGTCCAAGTCGATTCCATATGATGAACTTCCAAGAGAAGGGTACCTTTGAAGTCTCTGACATTGTGTGATTTGAGAGCTTTATTTATTGAGCAATAGATCTCTGTGGGAATCTTTAGGTATCTATCATCCTCCTCAGTGTCGTCAGATACGATTTTGTACTTTGATGCAAATAGCTCCAATACTTCAGGAGTTGCGGAGCATAGGAAACTGATGATATCTTGCGAGGTAATCTGGCTAAAGATCTGCTCAAGTATATCACCTGGAAGATCATCTAAAGATGTTTGTGAAGTCATCATTGAATGTTGGTCTCAATGTGTAGTAGTGGATGATGGAAACTTCAACAAGATCTCAGGTGTACCTTTTATTGTAGTACAAGTGCTAGCTGCCAAGTAACAACAATGATCTGATTATGCTGAGCTGTGGGCCAGCCTATACTGAGTCCACTCATGAATGTCTTAGTAAAGGACTCCTAAATAGTCTTTGGTCTTTGGCATTTCGTAGATACTCGGGTCTGACGGGTGGTCCATGTGGCCTTTTGAAAGGTCTTCGCTTGCAGGAACAAAGGACCCTTAATAATCAATTGATCCGAAAATGACGAGGCACACTTATGAAACTTCACGTATCCGGTCACTTATCCTCAGATTGTACGTACTACGTACTGATGGAAAACCCAGAAAATCCAAGGGCATCTGATTATGTATAGACAAGTCCATACTCTAAAACGTGAGATTCTTTAAGGAGTCGATTACAAGATCATCTTCTCTCTCCCTTTTCGTGTTCTCAATCCATTTCCGAAGGTTTTCATCTATATCTTCTGGGCTATTGAACTCTTCAATGTTGCACAGTTTGCCTATTTTCAAATTGGCAATATAGTTCCCGCTGAGATTAACAGATATCAGGTTCTTACTATCGGCTATTTCAAGATCATCGATATAACGAACATCCAGGTACTGTAATTCGGGGAACGGTTTCGTTGATAATGCGGTTTTAAATTCAAGCTCCACTAAGTACAATTGTTGTAGTTCCGGTGCTTCATTATTCTCAGATTCGATAGAGACAGCTCAAAACTTCTATTCTCCGTTAAAAAGTCTGGCTAGGACTCTTTTCCGTTGCGTTCCAAGCAGCTGGTCGTTCTGTTATCTCGAGTCTGCTATCTACTCCAAAAGAAGATGCTCTTGTTATTGGAGTTAAAGGCCAGTTTATAGAGTTGAAAGCTATGTGATGAGATAACTATTGGAAGTTACACATGATCTAGCACGTGATAGGTAGTCAAAGTCTCACCCGGCCGTTCTCGAGATCACAGATCGAGTTCGCGAGTATTTTTCCACTAGATGAAAACAAACGAGATGAGAGGTGGATCAATAAACAGAATTATAGTGCAATACCAAAACAATTGACAGACACTAAAAGACAATGACTGAAAAGAGAGAGACTGCTGATGCCTCTGAGCTACTGTCTTCATTGACAATTAAAGCTGAAAGCAAAGATACCAAGGAAACCAAGACTGAAGAAACTAAACCAGTCGAATCTAAAGCTGAAGCCAAATCTGAAGAGACTAAAGCTGAAGAAACTAAAACTGACGAGACTAAAACTGAAGATACCAAACCTGAAGAAACCAAGGCTGAAGATGCGCCAAAGGATGAACTACCTGAATCCTCCTTAATCAAATCCACATACGAAGTCAAAGTTAAATTGGCCGATCTACAAGCCGATCCAAACTCACCATTATACTCCATCAAATCTTTTGAAGAATTAGGTCTATCCAATGAACTACTAAAAGGTTTGTATGCCATGAAATATCAAAAACCATCCAAGATCCAAGAAAAAGCCCTCCCATTATTAATATCCAACCCACCAAAGAACATGATTGGTCAATCTCAATCCGGTACTGGTAAAACCGCTGCCTTCTCTTTAACAATGCTTTCCAGAGTGGACCCATCTTTGAACTGTGTCCAGGCTATCTGTCTTGCCCCAGCTAGAGAATTGGCAAGACAAACATTGGATGTTGTCGAGACTATGGGTAAATACACTGGTATCACCACCCAATTAATCGTTCCAAACGCTGTTGAAAGAGGTGCTAAGATCAATGCACAAATCCTTGTTGGTACCCCAGGTACGCTTTTGGATTTCATTCGTCGTAAACAAGTTGATGTTTCGAAATTGAAAGTGTTCGTCTTGGATGAGGCTGATAACATGTTGGATCAACAAGGTCTTGGTGATCAATGTGTTCGTGTTAAGAAGTTTTTACCAAGAGATGCGCAATTGGTTATCTTTAGTGCTACATTCCCTGATCAAGTGCGTGTTTACGCTGAAAAATTCGTGCCAAATGCTAATCAATTGACTTTGAAACAAGAAGAATTGAACGTTGATGCCATCAAGCAATTATACATGGATTGTGACAGTGAAGCTCACAAATTCGAAGTCTTGAATGAACTATATGGGTTATTGACCATTGGGTCCTCCATCATCTTTGTTGGTAAGAAGGACACTGCAAACATTTTGTACAAGAAATTAAAAGATGAAGGTCATCAAGTCTCTATATTACATAGTGATTTGGAAACTTCTGAACGTGATAGATTGATTGATGATTTCAGATTTGGTCGTTCCAAAGTGCTTATTACCACTAATGTCTTGGCTAGAGGTATCGATATCCCAAGTGTCTCTATGGTGGTTAACTACGATTTACCAGTGGACAAGTTTGGTAAACCTGACCCATCGACTTATTTGCATAGAATTGGTAGAACAGGTAGATTCGGTAGAGTTGGTGTTGCCATTTCATTTGTCCATGATAAGAAATCTTATCAAACTTTGATGTCCATCAGATCCTACTTCGGTGATATCGAATTGACCAGAGTGCCAACTGATGACTGGGAAGAAGTGGAAAAGATTGTTAAAAAAGTGTTGAAATAATAGATTATAATAATTGTTCTTGTTGTATTATGATGACCCGTTGTTGTAGTTATTACCGAATGCGGAAGTCAACCCGCCCGCCAATTGCGTGTGTAAACATTAATGCGCCAGGACTTATAAAAACATAGACATTCTATAAATTTCTACTTGGGAATACACACTGAAACCTCTTTCAGACTAACCAGTTTAACAACACCAAATTCCCAATCAATTAACACAATGGTCGACTCTACTAAAGTTATCAACGTCATCTTAGGTATGTCCCCATTATATCCCCCCTGTCTCTTTTCACCTTCTCAATCTCAATCCCACGGAACTCTTTGGATTGCGGAATTAAAGGACTAGACAGACTGTACCAGGGAAACACATACTAACAATCAATATCACTATAGCCATCTTATTACCACCAGCAGCCGTCTTCTTGGCCAGAGGTGCCGGTAGAGATTTATTAATCAACATTGTCTTGTGTAGTGAGTATACTTTCAGGGCTCGCTAATAGTTTTGGTTTCAAGATGGGCGCTTAATTAGGATATGCCAGGTCTTATCAAGGACTATTTGAGCGGATAGGAATGAGTGAGTGATTGGATACTAACAGGTTTGGTATAGTCTTTATCTGGTTCCCAGCTATTTTACACGCCGTTTACATTGCGTTGTCGACTAATTGAGACTAGCCGTCATTTTGTGAAATTGAGGATATTCTTCAGCTTCAACGACTTGTTTGATTGAATGTCTTTCTGATTCACTATCGTCATTTTTAATAATATAGTGGATGAAATGGTTCGCTATATGAGTGCTTTTTTTAATGTTACGAATGAATATGTGTCAAAGGTTTTGTTTTGATGTGTTTTCATTCTATGCGTTGTTTGCAATGTGTTTGATGTATCTTGTTAGATGAAATGCTTTTCTATGGCGTTGTTTTTATACTATAATATATTCCATTTAATACCAGTTTTTTAGTAGCTATATATTCATGACAGTGCTCTACAAATAGAATATGTATACCTAAAACCTATATTGGCAGTTTCTTGATCATTATATGTATGTACAAAGTTTGTTTTCGGTCTCCTGAGCTCATCACGGCTTCAACAATAAAGCTTTATCAGATTATAATTGAGGAACCAAAGCTTCCATCAAAGGACTTTGAATGAAGGCGACACCAGCAGCAAATAAACCAACGTTGAAGACAACTGGGAAGACTGGGTGGTTGATAAGTTTTGAGTAGTATGATTCCTGTTCTTTCTTTGGGGCGGCACCGGCACCTGGTCTAGCGTAAACAGAGGACATTGTGATATATGTTTAGTGTTGAATATTATGTTCTGATCCCACTAATATTCAGCTTCATCCGCTATATGTTTTTTGTCGGATTGGTGAAAAAAGTGGATCTCCGGTTCGGACCACAGGTACAAAACTGAAGCGCTAAACATAATAAACTTGTACTGTTTATTAAACCAAAATGGTGATATATAAATGCTTGAAAATGAAATTGAAATCGTCAAGAAGTTTGAATATGAAAATATAATGTGGTGATAATAATGATAATAATAGAACAAAAGTTATAAAACAAAAGCAGCGCTTGTTCACTCAGCAATCATTCAGAATTGGGGTAAGTATAGCTCTGTTATTGTGTGATTGATTTCAATATAGCATAGTATGTGATAGCAAATATAATACACCGCGCTGTATCAAGTGTATAAGTAGTAAGTAGTTCCCTAGCAAGTTCAGACTTGAATATCTGATAGTGTAAAAAAAATCAAGTGTATAAGTAATAAAATAGCCCCGTGGAACCAAAACCAGTGGTCCACCATAATCTTTGTCTCTCTCTTGATCATTTCCCTTGATCATCTCGTTGTTGTTGTAATGTATAAATAGTAATAGTTCTCTCACAGACCAGCTGTGGATATAGCGGGAAATCGCTTAGCGCCCTAGTGAGCAGAAATCACTTGAACAACTTCATGTTGATTACCGTCTCCAAGTTTCTGAACACAGTTGAATCTCACTTCAGGCTCAGATACCACCACGTCCATGCTTTGTACTTTCAACTTGGTGGACAATTTTTCCTCACCTAGCTTCAGGTTTAGGACACCTTTGATAAACCATCTGGCATAGCGGTACAAGTTCATACCACGTGCAAGAGACACTAGTAGATCATAAGCTAGCATGATTATCACTGGTGTGATGGTGGCGATTGCCAGGAAGGTCTGTTGATGTTGTTGTTAGTATATGTTTTGGCTCTATGTTGTTGTCTAGTGGCATGGTGCATCCCTAGTATACTAGAGATAACGCCATTAACAAATGTGACAGAAAAAAAAAGTAGACATACTGCAATGTACTGGATCAAGCTGACTGTGTATGATAGCATTATTTGTATGGTTGTTATAGATGTGTAGTAGTAGATATTGGACATTATTATTGTTATTGAGGTTCTCCTTTCTCCTTTATATATCAAACTAGGTTATAAGTTATCCTTTGATCATTGTTAGGGAAGTGTGCCTTGTTATACTTTTAAGCTATGCCTTTGGTACGCGCCACAGCCGCTGCAAAGTTAGTGTCACCCGGTGAGAAATTTTAAAGTTTGCAGTGCAGAAAGTTAATTTTTTTTTTGTTTATGAAAAAAAAATTCACATGTTTTTAATTCTTTGTGCTTTTTACTTTTGTTATTGAGCATTGAAACATGTGGTGGAAGACTAATTAAACAGTGAGTGGGAATAATGGAAAGTGTGGGTCGAAAAGAGGTGATTCAACATTGTAATGATGTTATACACTTAAAATACTTATCTACATTATCTGAGAATACCAAGGGAAGAAAACTATACTCTGAACTACAAGTTGAACATCTCACACTTGACAGTGGACACACACGTATTTCGCCTATGGTCAAACACAGTACTAACAACATTGAGTCTAGCTGGCCTTCCACACCACAATTGTCACCTATATAGTATGATCTTAATATACCGGGATCTACACTCCGTATCGCTTTTGTAGTAATGATAACAATAGATGATTGCTAATTTGCACCCTATGAGCCGAAATGGGAAACGGAACCGGAACATTATCTGTGATGATCCTTCCTGTCACAGCCGGCTACAAGATAGTTCAACCCACGGGCCACTAGTCCTTTATATTCAAGCATAAGCTTTTCTTCAACTATCCCAAATGGGACCCGATAGACCAATATAGTTTCGTACTGGATGATATCCTCTCCCTGTTATGTCCAGTAATTAAACAACCATCATCATCACGTTGTCATTAGACAGGATTAACAGGGGGAGAGCTCTCGCACCTCTAGATCTAGAATAGGTCCTCTTGCATTTCATTTACCCTCAAGTCGTGGTGCTCGTAGTCCGCTCTAGCTACAATTAGTACATATTGTACAGCTTTGGAAGTTAGCGTAATAGCCAGCTCTAGCTATCAGAACTTCAAAACTTCAGAACCCTTTAGAATATCTAGGCAATTCTCGGCCGAGCGTATCTAATCTAATTCTTCAGTTTCCTTGTACTGCGCTGAACAAGAGCTCCTAATTTCCCCTGACCATTGATTTAGAGTTAAAGTTGAGCCCCAGCTGGAGTCTCACTAGTCTGTACATAGTGCTAATCAAACTTCTACCTTGGGAGTCAGATCATGACTGACCATGATCACTGAATCACCTCATCTCCTAGAATTGAGCCAAAACTAAATCCAAGCATGTAGCTCTTGATCAGCTAATTCCTGACGTGGCCGATTAACACCGATTATGTAGAGGAAACCCTGGATCACACCTTTTTACTTGATCTCAAGCTGGGCACGAAGTACGGAGGGAGGTTTCAAATCACTACATAATTGACTGAGATGAACAGTTAACCGAGGCTGTTCGGTGAATCATTTATTTCTAGGCTAGTGTTCTACCCATATCGTCGCACGAACATTGTAACCTGAAAAGTAGTTTTGAACATCAGTTTGCGAGTAGTGGTGAGAATATGTCAAGAGACCAACCACTTCTGTTTGGATGGATAAGCATGATACGTTTCTGAAAGTGAGACGACACATAGAACCATCCTGTTAGAACTGATCATATCACTTTTTAGTACTATGTGATCATAAGTCATATTGGAAAGATCAAGACTTTCAAATTCTCATTGCCGATGACAAGTGAAAAAAATGGCTTTCATTGAGCTTCAAGAATCAACACCAACTAAACCCTATACTTCTTTAGCACCAGCTATTGTATTCTCCTGTTAGTATATTTGAACCATAATTCACTTCTACCGCATACATCTTCATACTCACCACTCTGGCCTTCCTTATATGTGTAGGCAATATTTCACTTGATCCCGACTCATCGGCCAATCTTTCAGCCTCATACATCAGATCTCTCAAGAATAACATATGATCTAGTCCCAGCTGTTCACAGAGGCGTGCATTGTTAATTACTGGTTTCCTTGATCCAGTAAAATCCACCATCATGATGGAGTTGATAAATCATACGTACCAATAGATCAGATGAATCATTGCTGATAACAAGCCCTGTCTTTTGCTTGATCACCCTTTTCAGCATAGGTCTTGATATGGGAGCCATGTTGAAATCTTAATTGAGACAAGGCACTGATTAATTTCACCTAAATTAACTGATAACAAGGTACTGACTTATTCAACTTTTATTGTTCACTTCAAAACATATGTAAACAAATCCCATCAAAATATGTGTCCCCGAACGCTTTTTTCAAAATTTTCGAAATCAGAAACTGAGACATGCGCCGCCAAATTTTTTCCAAAATCGGTAATCTGGCCGAGTTGGTCTAAGGCGCCAGGTTAAGGTCCTGGTCTCTTCGGAGGCGCGAGTTCGAATCTCGCGGTTATCATATGTTTTTGTGGCAATTTTTTTTTCACCCCAGAGGTCAAAATTGCGGTAAATTTTTGAATGAATCACATATCTAGCCAAAGGTGAATGGTCTGCTAAGAAATGGACCTTGATTTGAAGGCTTGATGTCTAAAAAATTTGCAATTCATACGAATAAAATGAGTTTTCACAGCTAAAAAGAAAAAAGAGAGAGCTCGATAAAGTGGTGTTTGGATGTTCTATATGATTAGTACAGCTATTAACATATATGTATAGTCTATTTACACCAATGATCGCATGTCTACTAACTTGAAAGAGTTGGTCACCCAGTATCTATGAAGCGGTGACTCTTTGCTCAGGGAAACTCTATCGAAGCTAAGCCTAGATCACAGATAAACTATCAATCCACTTTGTGATATATGTGTCTCGCTTACGTAATTTGGGCATGTCGTCTATTATACCTAGCTATCTCAAGATAAGACGCACTGTGTCCTCTAAAAATCCCTTTGAAGTAGTTTTGCGGCATCGTAGTAGTCCTAAGTAACGTGGTGAAAAATTGCAGGAGAATTTCAAGTATTAATTAAAATTATTAATTTCAGAAATTTTAGATACATTCACTTTCCACAATTTAAAAGAAAAATTTTAAAATTAAAAACGTATCAGTTTTTTTTTATCCACTATGAAGACTACACTAGACCTAAACGTTTTAAGTTAAATTAATTAAGCTATGATTTAAGTCTTAAGCTTTAAAGTTCGATATTAAAACTAGTTTTTAAAGCTAAATCACAGCAAAAAGCTCTCTGACAATATCGAACGTGTCAATAACGAACCATATAGAGCCACAATTACAGTACCTGCTACACTGACTATAACATCAAAGAGCTGATTTCTGAATACTTCGACGAAAATATAGGCTCAATAATAGAGATGTTGATCTCAAGACTTTTTTTTAAAAATCTTCTAGATGCCGAAAGTGAAGTCTTGTAAGCCCCTATACCTCAATGCGCTGATCAGTATAAATCATCAGCAGGTTGAGATGCTCAGATGATAATCAGTATTCTAGCCCACTACTTGAGTTACACACAAATTGAGATATGTATTTGAAGAGTCACGAACTCTCATATTCCTCAATACCTGCTTAGATTTTGTTGACTAATCACCATTATTGAGTGTCTTAATTGCAAAAACGACAATTCATGCGGTTGAGATCACAGGATGGTGAAGCCACCCAATATTTAACAGTCGAGAATGTTCAACTTCTGAAGAGAACCAAAGATTCACTTGTGAGGGTCTATGAGGCTGACCTTTTCATCACAACACTACCAAGAGGGCCTCCATTTTAAATAATAATTACAGAACGTTGAATTGTAAAGATGACCCTACTGAAAACTTTATCGAAGAAGGATTCAACCTATTTGAAGATGTCTATCTTAAGTACTTTGCGTTTCTAAAGCAGAATGAGCGTGGGCGATTTACTGATGACGATGAGGCTGAAGTCGCAAAGAAGAGTCCACAAATGACAAATTTCAAGCTGAATATCAAATTGATAACTATTAATCAACATACTCAAGACAGAAACAATTCTATCAATGATCTTTACATATAAACGCTTACGCTCCTTCTCATAATAACAAAAAGTGTGTGTATATATAATTTCCATAATAATCACCCATATAAACGCTAAACATATGAAAAAAGTAAAGTAGATAAGAAGGCAAAGACTTTGTAAAAAGCCGGGAACATGCATAGAGATTCAACATGAGCAGAAGGACAAAAAGGTCAGTAACATGTGTTTGAAGACATCATAGAATGATAATCCTCAAAGTTATGTTTAGTGATAGTGGGGAGTTAGTTTGGAATGGAAGAACGAATGTAACAAACTTGTTTTCTTTTTTTATAGGTTAATCTTTAATCGTTAAGGCATTAAATAGTTTTAGATCGAAATCAAACAATTTAAGCTTGAACGTTAGCAGCGTATTCACCAGCGTAGTTACCGGCTGGGTTGTAAGAACAGACGGTGTATTGACCCCAGTATGAACCACAGTCAACTTTAGCACAACCTAATTGAGTGGTTGATTTCCAGACAACTTGGGTGAAGTGGGAACCGACTGGGCTGGCAGAGTTGTAGTCAGAGACTTCGTTGTACCAAGCATCAACAACACCGGTGGTGGAGTAACCTAAACCTAAGTTTTCACCGTATTTACCACCAGAGTGAGACAAAGAACCGGAACAAGTGTACTTGCTGGCGAAAGCTTGAGCATAAGCTTCCAATTCAGAAGACCAGGTCAAGTCAGCGGCACCATGTTGAGCACGGTATTTGTTGTGTTGGTTCAAGATGGCAGTAGCGAAATCTGAAGAGGCAGCGGTGGTAGTGGCAGCAGCCTTTGTGGAAGAAGTGGTAGTTTCTTGTTGTTTGGTGGAGGAGGTGGTTGGTTGTAAAGTGGTGGTTTCTTTAGCTTGGGTGGTAGAAGTAGTGGTTGGTTGAGTGGTGGTTGGTTGAGCTTGAGTAGAGGTGGTAGCAGCTTCAATAGTAGTAGCAGCTTCAGTGGTAGTAGCAGCAGCTTCAGTAGAAGTGGTAGAAGCTCTAGTGAATTGTTGTCTGTTAGCACGGATAGCGGTTTGAGAAGCAGTGGTAGAAGCTTCTTCAGTAGCGGTAGCGACGGATTGTTCACCACCAGCGACTCTGGTGAAAGTGGTACCGGTGGTCTTGGTAACAGTACCAGCGATTTCGACTAATTCAGAGACGACAACTTCGATAACTTGACCAACTCTGGCGGCGGCAGTTGAAGAAGGAGCGGCGGTAGCTTGGGTTTGGTCAGCGGTAACCCAAACAACTTCAGTTTCGTAAACGACGGCTGGAGCAGCGAAAGCTTGGGCGGCTAAGGATAATAATGGTAAGACGTATTGATACTTCATTGTTGTTTGTTTAAGGAATGTAATGAGGACTCTTGATTTCAAGTAGTAATGATTGTAGATACACGAGTATTAATGAACGTGTCGTGTTGTTGTTGTTTAGACTGAGACTTTAAAAGGAATGTAAAGTGTTTGAATTAGTAGTGAGAAGGAATGACTCGTAGTTGAAGTTGTTTCAAGTGAATTCAAACTGTCTCGTTGTAAGTGTTGTGGGTCCTCAAATTGTTGACTTCAAAGGTAGTGTTTACCATGTAATTATGAAACAGAAAGCGTGGAATTGGTGATGTTTTATATCTGGGAAATGTGTGCCTGCGAAAGCGAAAAAGTTTTAGATTTGGCGCTGGCGGGAATCCTGAGTTTTGCGCAAAACTGTACATGACCGATGCAGTTATATGCATGGATACGCAGAAGAAACTTTTGCGCAAAACGCAGCGCACAATTTGCGCCAAAGAAGATTGGTGGGAATTGGTTGATGTCTGTAATTTAGCTCTAAAGAGGATACTAATGAGATATGGGAAGTGGGATCATGATTCATTACGAGACACTGTACGAACTTCCTTCCAGAGCGCTTCAGTATCAACCGAGTTCACCCCTGAGAAACAGATTATAAATAACTATTTGAAACCATGTGTATACCTTGGTCACTATTTGCAATTAGGTGGACCTATACGTATAGACTGGATTCACAACTAGTAACTAGTAAAGTAATTGGAGGAATTTACGATGATCTATAACGTCTTTCCCAAGACTTGTATTACGTTACGTTCAGATTAACAGCTCTTTCTTTTTCCCACCCCTATTTTATGGGACAATTTGATTATCATTGGCGATATTTCATCCTGGTTTACCGTCTTTTAATTCTAGATCTCAGATATGACCCAAAGCAGGAAATATTTAACACTCGGCCTCGATTTAAGGTTAGAATAGACAAGAGATCTTTGATCCCTCCAAGGTGTGATTAATGGCTCGTGGTCGTGATTTTTTACAGTGTAAAAAACCCAGGTGTACTTGAACTTGACAGAAGATATCGGAGCACTTGTATAAAATTAATGGGTGTAGTCCTAACCCCAGTCGGTACTGACTGGATCTGATCCAACAAATAGGAGAGTAGAGGGTGAATGGCGGCTTAGAGCTTCTTCATACTGGCCTCGACTTTTTTTCTTTTCAAGAAGTATTCTGGCTGTAGTCGTTGAAAGTGTCCAATGTTAATCAAATTGATTCATTTAAATTACAATGACTACACACACTCGATAGAATGACCCCTGAGGATGACTGCAGTTGCCAATTGAAAGCCCACGATGCGAACGTGAGGTTCTACCTGAGGTGAAACAGGAACTATGTTTCGAAGCCTGTTATATCCTCTGAAGAACCAAGTCTTTGGAAGTGCTCTCTACATAATATTCAGACATATAAATTGGCCATAACTACTCAGTTCGGATTTAATTGATTGCAGCTGTGCCGAAAAAGAAAAGAAACAGCAGAAATGCCACTTTCGGCTTTCAACTTCTAGTTTTGCGCAAAATGGCGCTACGAACGTTGACAACTTGCAATCTAGAATCTGATAAAGGGCCATTTGTGAAAACAGTGCTGCATGCAATCTGGAAAAGAAAAACACATCAAAAAGAACCAACGATTGGATCAAGACAGGATCCTTATTCCAGAGTGGTTAACAAGGCTAAACATTAAACAAAGTGATCCACAAGACTCCTCAATTCCAATTGCTACAGTGGTCATATCTAGGCTTCCAACTTCCCAGAGTCTCGTAGCGCTGTTTTGTACCAGAGTGCACCACATGTTAGACAGTTTTTTCGTTGATGTGAAATTCGTTATTACCAGATTCGGTAAGGACACTGTAAGCACCTCGCTGGGTCCCTGGATCAAAAAGGCTTAAGGTAAACAATGAAGAGAGGTTAGCCAGCATTGCCTCATTGATATTAAATAACTTGATTAGGACGAGTTCATTGGGCGGTAGCAACTATGTAGAAGATAATCCTGGGGACGATGACACAAAACTATTAGCACAACAAGCGCCCTGTTGCTCGCTGTGTTGTTCAAGGTTTACGGGTAAAGCGTGTTACTAGTGAATTACGAATATTTTCAATCGATGTTTGAACTAGAATCGATAGCGGTGCAAATGAGCAGCTTAGATCAGACAGTCTAGAATCTTACCAGTCTCGTGATCACATACATAATACTCCATCGACAAGAGAGATGATTGGTGTTGGTATCGGCAATCAAGTCTAGCTCATGTAGAGGTCCCTAATCTAGATCTTGAGGTACTAAAGGACTATTCAGGCCGTGTTCCAGATCCAAACACTCGTATCAGTGAAGAGACAAGCAGGTTCTAGCTGATTACGATCACTATCACGATCTAACGCCAGATGACAAAATACAATGCTATATCTTCGGCATTCAACTGAAAGCTGCGTTGTGATCTTCAAACACTATGCGCGAGCCATTTCAGTGGAGAATGTTGTCCCAATTGATCAAAGATGAATACCCTTTCCGGATAGAAAGGCGTCTAAGGCATAGCAGCTACAAAAGCTTTGATCCACTGGTACTCGGATCCTAGATCATCATTGGAATTCTTGCATGTTTGTTTATGTTTATGTTGACATTAGTTTGGTGCCAGCTATGCGTTCCCTTTGGAAGTAAAGGCTGAGAAACATGTTGATGATATTGATCCAGACTTTCAAATACCAGTACATGAGAATGCCTTGGAACGTAAAGAAGGGACGGATAGCAAATTTACCGGAGAAATCTCCATGGTGTTACCTCATGATTGAAATCTAAGGCGGTTGTTGGTCATATGTCATAAATCGTATACGCAGGTCCAGCTCAATGTTCAAAGGTACACTCCACAGATCCAGATTCCAAATAGCCCTGATAGCAGGGAATTTTGATGCTTCATTACCTCGAGATTCGGCCTGTTCACGAAGTTTAATCACCTGTCAGAGTAGAGTTCGGACGCTAGGAAAATTTTCATTTCCGATTCAGGTTAGGAAAATTCCGAACGGAAGCGTTCGGAGACGATCGGAAAGTGGTGTTTGGATGTTTTTTAAAAAGTACGTGGCACGTACGTGGTACGTACAGTCTAATATACGTGGTACGTCATGGTACTCATACGCGTGTCACCTTTCTCTCTTGTTTCGAACT